>KZ807346.1:1100078-1117610 GCA_000696205.2 Oncopeltus fasciatus | reverse complement strand
AAAAAAAAAAAAAAAAAAAAAAAAAAAAAAAAAAAAAAAAAAAAAAAAAAAAAAAAAAATGAAAATGGCACAAGACATTTTGGAAAAACATAAAATGTACTGATAGGAAGTTGTATGAATAAAAAATTATAAAATTTATTTCTGACCGGTTACTTTTAATTAATTATTTTATTAACTTGAGGAAGTGACATCTCAGATAATTTTTAAATTTGAAGGGATCATAATAACTGATAAGAACGACTGGCTTAAGAGAACGATTATATTTTGGTGATAATGTTCAATTATTGCCAGTGTAGGAAAAAAAAAAAAAAAAAATTCTACATTTTCCCCTAGAATAAAATTCTCTGTTATAACAGTGTTAGTGAGGGGGAGGGAATTGCCTCAGAGGAAATACCAGTTTTCCTGTGATGAACTCAGCAGACGTCATAGTTGCGTTCTTCAGGCGAAGAGAAGAGAAGCCAAAGAAGCGAACCAAAAGCTTATCAAACCTGTCATGAATATTATCTCTGGCCTCGAGAATGTAAGTGACGTTTCTATCCTTGAGACCGCCTTCCTGGCCACTTAACTTTCAGAGATAAGGGGGAATTTGCAGAAGCTTCAGTTTGTCAAATCTCAAAGTTATTATTGTTTTAGGTTCACAGCCCCTACCTAGTTTATATTATTATTTCATAGATAAGTCAACCCCCACTAGGGTTAGTAATGTCTGATATATTACTGTGAAGTACTAAATGAATATAATTAAAATGCATAGATCGAAGATGTAAGTGGAAACACACTTTATTTAAAGCCTAATAATTTAGCTACTATTTAAATTGTTTAAAGATATAAATAGAAGTTATTGAAATAGAATTTTAATAAAGACTAAATTTCATACATTTTTTGAGTAGTATTAGGCAAAAATAATATAATTTGATAGTAATATGATACACAGTGAAAATTTTAATGATAAATAAAAGACAGATAAGAGTAAAATTGCATCGAAACTTCCGTTTTGTGGAGTTTAAAGTCTATGTTATTCTTTCGTTTAATTTGTTAGTGTAAATTTTTTTTAATGCTTTTTCTTTACTTCACTCTTTTCGGATACAAGGTGTACAAAAAAAGGTCTGGTGAATTTTTTTTTTTTTTTTTTTTTTGTTTTAAATACCTGGTAGACAGTCTGTTTTTAATTAATAGGTTAACTTCTTGAACAATCTCTTCATTAATTGAACTATACGTACAACTTTACATATGTACCTAGTAACCTAACCACAGTCTGTAGCCTAACATCTCCCAACTTTTGAAACTGATGGCTTATTTATTAGATAGTCAATATATAAGACAAAATATTTGGCCTATATTTAAGAATAGTGTGAAAAATAGAATCGGTCCTCACATACTGTCGCACACCTTTAAAACTCTCTCGAGTATAAAATTTGAATCTTTAATCTAGATTTAATTTAATTGGATTCAATTTTATAAACAATAGATAAGATGTCCTTTCTTTATATGTTTAGTTAGGGAGAGATTAAAGAGACTGAGGTGTAAGTAATCAAGAATGAGAAAGCATTTTAATTTATTGATATCAAGACTGAACTATTCTCTCGTTTGAACGAGAAAAGGGATCTTGGGCGAATTTTGAGAATATTAATGGCTTCTTAATCCATTAAGAGGGGAGATAATTAAGAGAATGACTGAGGTGGAACTTACTTTTTTTTTTTAATAACTTGTAATAAGTTGTCATCTATTAAGTTCAAGGAGGATATCTCTAGCCCTAACTGGTAAGCTAAATGTAGGACTTGACATATAGTGACGGGTCTGTGGCCCGAGCGTTATAACTACATTGCAAAAATAATTATCTTGCCTTTAGGAGTTAGCCCAAATGGTATTTTTAGAAGCGACATTAAAAACAGTTTACCACTAGAAACTCACCATGAATAACACCGTTCTCTAGCAAATATGTATCCAATAGAGTATTGACAATAAGCACACTATATTTACTAAAAGAGATGGGATTTATTTGAAAAAGTCAGTATATATTTTCCATATTTCCAAAATATTTGACTAAATAAATGTAATTTTGTATATTATATTGTATTGATTATATTGTATATTTTACTAAATGTGTGTTAATTATTCATGGAAAATCAAAGGAACCCTCAATGTTCATAAGTATTCTTTNCTCTAGCAAATATGTATCCAATAGAGTATTGACAATAAGCACACTATATTTACTAAAAGAGATGGGATTTATTTGAAAAAGTCAGTATATATTTTCCATATTTCCAAAATATTTGACTAAATAAATGTAATTTTGTATATTATATTGTATTGATTATACTATCGAATTTAGTATCTGCATTTTAAAAATAAGAGATGCTGCTCCTCACTCAAAAAATTACTTACTCACTTTTTTTTTTTTTTTTCTTTTTTTATACCATACATAACACCATGTTCTCTGTAAAATAAATTATTTTCAGTGCTTCGACACTGCATAAACCCTCTTTCATGAAAAGTATTACTAGTTGAAGTATTGTACCAATAAAGTCTATTATTGAAAGAGAGTATGTAAAATTCTTTAAATTCTCAAGAAAGAAAAATTAGAGAATGAGAGAAATGAGTCGGTAGCTGCACCTTTCCACCATGTCGGGATGGTAATTGATACTGGGTCAGGTAAATAATCTAAAGGGTTATTATAACTACCAATGAATATAGAACTATCATACCTTCTGTAATCCCTCTTCATTGGTTCGCCAACAGAAGATGGTTTGCAGAAACCAATGAAGACGGATTACGAAAGGTATGATAGTAATTGATACTCTTCAAATAGTAGGAAATGAATGGCATCAATAGTTGCATTTAAAAATTTTAAATGAAGTTATTTATTTTGTAAGTCGAAGTGTTTATACGTACAGATACACATTTTTTACCCAGCTATCCTTGTAGGGTTAAAACACACGGGTATTTCTTTTATTGCAGTTTAAATCTTAATTTATTGAAGATATGTCGGCAATCATTTATCATTCCTCGAAATTTCTTGTGCTCAATTTGAATAAGATTATAATTGAGAAGTGATAATTTTTATACGATAAATGCAAAAGAATAGAATAAAAAAATCTTTCTACTTCAGCTGGGACAAACCCTACTGACAACAGTACTGGATAAATTGACTTCCTCATCTATCTTAAAATGAGTCCTTCCAATTCTAATTCCTTCTCCGTCCTCCTTTGGAATGCTAACGGCATCCAAACACACACAAATGAACTCAAACTGACACTAGAAGATAAAGGTATAGATGTACTATTACTTACTGAAACACGACTAACTAAAAATAAGAAACTCTACATACCAGGCTACACAACTTACCGAACTGATCACCCAGACGGACGGGCTCATGGTGGAACAGCGCTCCTCATTCGCACTTTCCATACTCATCATTTGCTACCTTCCACTCCTACAGACTCCCTCCAATCCACTTCAGTGTCTATCCATACTACCACTTCTCCAATTACCCTTTCCGCAGTGTATTGTCCACCTAACAAACCTGTTACCTCAAGCCTATTCCAAGAGCACTTTAAATCCTTAGGTCCCCGTTTCCTCTCTGGCGGAGACTATAATGCGAAACACCTTCAGTGGGGCACGAGAGCGACCAACTCCCGTGGCCGTGCTCTGTATAATGTCATTTCCTCTCACAATTTCTCTACTTTATGTCCCTCCTCCCCCACCTACTGGCCCACTGATACTAACCGTCTTCCTGATATCCTGGATTTTTTCATTTGTAAAAATCTTATTCCTTTTCACCACTCCGTAACTACGTTAAATGATCTTTCCTCTGACCATAGCCCTGTACTCCTGACACTATCACTCACACCCATCCCTAGACAATTGCCACCATCACTAATAAATGGTCCCATTGACTGGCCATTTTTCAGAACTCTACTTGAAGAGTCACTTGACCTCGGAGTCTCCTTGAAAACTCCTGAAGAGCTGGATGATAGTGTCCAGTTCTTTACTGTCACTATTCAGCAGTGTCTCTGGGAGGCAAACTCAAAATCTAACTGCACCCAGTCCACTATATATTCACCAGAGCCCATCCCCGACTCAATTAAAAACCTTATACGGGCAAAGCGTAAAGCTCGAGCCCTGTTTCACAGGTTCAGGCATCCCTCAGATCGAAGGAAGTTCAACCAGCTATCCCGTCTCGTAAAACAAAAACTAGGTGATTTACGAAATAAGGCATTTAATGCCTACCTGTCAAGCCTCTCAGTAGGAGACAAATCCCTCTGGACTGCAACTCGCAGAATTCTGAAACACCATGAACCTTCCACCCCCTTGCGTCGAGAAGATGGCTCCTGGGCCTCTTCCGACAAAGACAAGGCCCAAATGTTTGCTCGACATCTAAGAGAAACATTTACTCCTCATCCAGATCCTAACAGTTTGTCCAATAATGCAGAGGTTGAGGATTCACTGGACACACCATTACCAATGTCCTTGCCGATTAGGGCAGTAACACCATCTGAGGTCAAGTATATTATTAACCATCTGCCTAAACGCAAAGCACCCGGCTATGATTTAATCACCGGATTAATACTTAGAAACCTACCCCAAAAAGCAATCATTTTCCTGACATACCTCTATAATAGTGTCCTTCGAACCACACACTTTCCACTTCTCTGGAAATTCTCTGAAATAATCCTGTTTCCCAAACCCGGTAAACCTGCTCACAATACATCATCCTATCGACCAATCAGCCTTCTTCCTTTAATGTCCAAGGTATTTGAGAAAGTTCTTCTAAAACGAATGATGCCTATCATAAATTCCTCAAATATCCTTCCCAATCATCAGTTTGGCTTCCGTTCCCAGCATTCTACCGTCCAGCAGGTGTTTCGCGTTGTAGACTACATTTCCTCTTCCCTTGAGCGAAAAGAATTCTGTCCTGGTGCATTCTTGGACGTCACTCAAGCATTTGACCGAGTATGGCATTCTGGACTATTATATAAGCTCAAGTCCATATTCCCAAGTACCATATATCTAATCCTTAAATCTTATCTCTCTAACCGATTCTTTAGGGTCCGGCAAGGATCAGATTACTCCGAACACTTCCCTGTGAAAGCGGGCGTTCCACAGGGCAGTGTGCTTGGACCTATCCTTTTCACCCTTTACACTGCGGACATCCCCACCCATCCTAATACCCTACTGGCCCTATTTGCAGATGACAAAGCGATCCTCACTTCCCATCCTGATCCTAAAACCGCTTCCAATATTCTACAAAACCACCTAGATGCCATTCAGCACTGGTGTAGCAAATGGAGAATTAAGATAAATGAGTCCAAATGCGTACAGGTAAATTTTCAACTAAGAAAAGATTCCCCCTCTAATGTCACATTTAATAGTATACCTATACCCCTCCTTGATTCAGTCCGTTACCTTGGGTTCCACCTTGACTCACGACTTAATTGGAGCCAACATATAAAAATCAAACGACAAGAACTCAACAGGCGCTACGGACTCTTATACAGACTAATAAACAGGCGTTCAAAGCTCACAACAGAGAATAAACTGACTCTATATAAAACACTAATACGACCGATCTGGACATACGGTGCAGAACTCTGGGGTGCCGCTAAGCCTTCCAACATCCAACGTATTCAATCCTTCCAATCCAAAATCCTAAGAGTTATTGCAAATGCTCCATACTACGTCTCGAACTCTACCCTACATCAAGATTATAATATCCCATTCGTCCAAGACTTCATCTCCACTCGCTTCAAGCTCCTCCACTGTAAACTCCAATTTCACCCTAATCCATATGCCCACTCCCTGTCATCGGACTCCAACCCCTATGATCCACCCCGACGACTAAAAAGAAGATGGCCCCGTGACCTCCTGGGGACATAATCTGTAAATAAATTGAGAGTGGTGTCATTGGTCACCTTCTCTCCTCATGTGATTGATATTGTATGTCATTTTTTTTCTCTAATTCATTGTGGTGATCAAATTACAAAATGTTTTAATTTAACAGAATGTAATAAATAAATAAATAAATAAAAAAAAAAAAAGCTGGGACAAAATAGTATCCAATAGAGTATTGCCAATACGTATTTACTAAAAGAGAGGAATTTATTGGAAAATGCCAGTACATTTTCCATATTCCCAAATTATTTTACGTTATAATGATTGATACTTATCCATGGCAAATCGAAGAAACCTCAATGTTCATAAATATATCATATTTGATAACTTTTATGTTTACCAGGACTTAGCACTGAACCTAGCTTCAGTAGCTGGCAACCAAGAACTGCTGCCAGTTTCTGGTGTGGTACTGAGTGGGAATGAAGATTATTTATATCTCCGTACGGGTTTTTATCAATCAAGGTTCATTATTCAGATCATTTCCCCCCGAGATAGTTTTACCTTTTGTGTCAGAAGTGAAGTAGTGATTACGATTACGAGTTAAAACTGAAATGGGATCCCACTACTGAGAAAGTACATTTCCCAGTCGATCACTGGAGAATATGTTGTGAGGGACGAGGTTTATCCTACTGAGAGGTTACTATTACCTTAATGCACAGCGTCCGTCGTAGACAATGCTCTCAGCTGGGTCGCTATTACCTGGTGCACATTAGAGCGTACCTCACCTCTCAAATAGCATTGGACGGCTAATCAAATAGCGATAGCACTATTCTAAAAGAGGCAGTTGTAAAAAGGAAAAAAAAAGAAAAGAAAAGAAAAGGATCTGTTACCTGGGACTACTGAACCGGTCCTCGTGAAACGAGAGTCACCTTCTCTGATCCCACCTGGAATAAATAAAGTAAATAAATAATGTGTAAATAAATAAAGTATGAGTGTGTATTAATGTTCTTGGTTGCCATGGTTTAACAGTAAAAATCATTTCTTTATTAATAAATCATTGCTCAATGATTTTATATTCTTCATATTCATTTTTACCATAATCTTTTTATGAATAGAGATTTATCTGAAACTCACTTTCAAAATAGAATTACAAAAGTCTTTTCTCAAGCGAGATATTTTATGCCTAGGCATTTAAGCCTTTTTTATATCTGTACATTTAAGTACAGTAAGATCCCTTTTTGATTGTACATTTCAAAGTACTAAAAAAAAAAAAGAAGAAATTGAGGTTAACTCATTTCTCCAATCCCCTTAAATAATTGTTTTAATTTTTTTTTAAATTATCATTTTTTGTCAAGTATTTAATTAAATAAACGTTATCTAACTTATAATTCTAAACTTTTTTGATGAAAATTATTTTTGGAAAATCTCTTTCTACACTGAATAACCCTGATAACAATTCTTTCCACTTGTCGTTAACATAAAATTCTTCACTCTTAAGAATATTTATTTTTGAAATTTCTATAGTCAATTTACGTTTAATAAATGAATTATCATTATGTAAAATATAATTAATACTCAAAGTATAGAATAGATTGTTATCTACCGTCGACATGTGCTAGCCGATTGCTCGATCCTTAGCGATGGATGTCAAAGAAGTCTTGGACCGCAATTTCAACTTCCGCAAAATTATCATATTTTTTGCATTGAATTAAATGGGCCTTGAATCAAAAGAGTTGTGAGATTTGGTCTATATGGTTGATGAGTAAGGNAGAGAGAGAGAGAGAGAGAGAGAGAGAGAGAGAGAGAGAGAGAGAACAGTTTAGAGCTTTCTTACAATTATATATAATATATAAAAGGAGTAGAGTGATTATTCCTAATCCTAACTCTCGCTATCCTTGGTCGAGCTGGGATCTGAGCTTTTTTGTTGAGGTTTACTTCCTTAGATGAGTTGCCACCATTAGTCTAATGGTCAGTCTGCCGGATCTCGACAATTCCTTATTCATTCAGGCTTATAAATAACGCACCCTGGTTGGAAACGTTATTATTAAGAGTTTAGGAAAAGGACTTGGGAACCCGTGATACGAACCCAGAATCAGTAGCATTCACGTCATACACGCTAGCCACTAGATCATGGGCAACCCCATGTGTGCGTGTGTGTCCATATACAATCTATATGGAAAAGCACATTTCCGTCTGTGTTTGCAGGTAATTAATAACCATCAAATAATAATTGTAAGTGTTTTTTTTTTCTTTACTGGACAGTAGAAAGATGGGCTCGGAAGCCAATCTGATGATTAGAAAGAATATTTAAGAAAAAAGAAGAAACGGTAAATATTTAAGGAAGTTATAATAGGTATCATTCGTTTTAGAAGAACTTTCTCAAACACCTTGCCAAGTAATGAGGAATTGTGAAAGTAGTCTCCATGAAATGATTACTCATAGAGTTTTATTTGACATGTGACAGCCCTAAGAATTTTAATTTATTTTATCAAAAAATATAATATTGCAATCGGCCTGAAATACAAAATCAGTAGCATAAGATTTTTATTTATTTATTTTTTGAATGGTGAGAAAAAAAAAACAACTATTGGGACATTTTTATGTATAATTTCTTTAGAGTTGCTTTTAAAATTTAGAGAGAGTGAGAGAGATTAAGTATTATAATTAAATGCTGTATTAATATTACACACCAGAGTTTTTGACATTCTACATTTAAAGTATGCTTACTAAAAGAAAGAAAGGGTTTATCAACGCTACTTTCCCTTAATGTGGATTAGAGGTTAATGAAAGCATCAATAAAAATCATTGAAAATAACTATGATTGCTATGAGTGATAATTTTATAAAATTTATTTTCAGCAATTCTTGTTCTGTATATAATTTTGCTATGTTTAACAGGAAGTGATTAATCATTTTGATAAACCATAACTTGTTAATTCATTAACTGTTAAACGGGTCACCCCAATGATTTAATATAATACAATAATAACTTAATTTAAATTTTATGTCTATTACTTAATATAAACAGCACAGGTTTAATCTTTCAAATTTCAGTACTAAATATTTTAATAATGTATACAGATATTTTTTACTGTACACACACACGCATATTATTTTATTTTAGGCTAGAGTAAATGTAAAAGATTGCCAGATATTGCAGCCCCTTTAATCTCTTCTTGTTATATTTATTAATCAATCAATACGTAACGCCTGGGTGCCGGAAGTCATTGGTCCCACCTGGCGCCTAAGGTATTATAAAGTCATGAGATGTATGTCTGGCACGGGACAACCTATATGCAAGGTTCGAACTACATAATCTATATTTATCGAATTGCTATTTCAATTTGCTATATATGAATTCTTCTCTCTTTCTTTCACTTCCCATCTCTCCCTCTTACCCCCTTTCTTTCTCTCTCTTTAAGGAGAGGGTTGATAGCCCTAGACTTGAGGGAACATGGCGGCTACCAGTGAGCCGGACCAATATGAGCAGATCCTCATTTTGTGCAATTACTGCTAGAGTGCTCAATAGCGTCCCAGTAGAAATATGTGCTTCATCTTGTAGTGCCTGTGTGGGTTATTTTCTTGAGACTGACTCAGGGGGTTCGGCTGGCTGACCATATATTGCTACATAATGATTTTTATTCTTAGGTGATGCCCCTCAAAATTCTTTGCTCTTATTTTATTTGTATTATACTTTATTTCTATTATTAATAGGGTAATGAATATTTGGCATTGTTATATATAACTTTTATTAGTAGATTGAATATAACCATATTTTTTTTATTAATGTAAAATTGTTTTTTTTTTTAGTGTGGTAATAAATGCAACTTTAAGTATATAAATATTGATAAATATTCAATGTGTATTGTCTGCAAGAGAGGACTCGTCGTCCCAATAAAATAAAGTAATTTTCTATCTCTCTCTCACTCTCTCTCTCTCTCTCTCTCTCTCACACACACATATACACAGATTTAAATTTCTCCCTCTCCCTCTCTTCCCACTCTCACGCTCTATCTTTCTCACTCTCCGCTTAGGGAATTTCGAAAGAACATATATAACAATATTGTTATTTATATTTATATATACCTAGTATATTTTCTTAAATGAGGAAATTTAATTTAAAAGTCGGAGAGAACGAGTAGCGTAAAAGTATGCATACGAAAGTTAGCTCTAGACTATCTGGGAAGGTAGAAGGGGAGAGGAGCTAACCTTAATGTAGAGTATTAGTAGTAGTAGTAGATCATTGGAGGGCAATCAACTTCTAGGTTATTACGCCCTATAAATACCCTTTAATATGTTTACTATAAATTAGTTAATAAAATCAGGATTATTTCGACCACTATAACTACCTAAATTAATGGATTAATTGATAACATTTTTTAAAAAAATATTATTATATATATTTTTCTACAACAATCCATTAAATAATAGCTAGTAATAATTTACCTTAATGTAGATAAGTACGTAAATCTTTTCCTTAATAAGCTTTTTTTCGTAAAGTATGCATAGAAAAGTTTGGATATTCCATTTTACACCTATTATATATTATATTATATTCTGTTAACTTTTTCATAAGAGAAACAGTAATAAAAATTTAGCCTAATTAGGTTTCTAAATTTTTAAAATATTAGGTCCCGCCCAACTTCTCTACAATGGCGTTTAGGTTGGGGAAGGTGTTCATTAGTGTTGCTCATTCTATATTAAATGTGTAATTTTTAAAAAGAAATAGATTACTTAATCTAATAGAATGTAAATAGTTTTAAAATATTTCAATAAATATTCGGTTAATGGTCTTACTTTTAGGACCTACATATTACCAATATGATATGGTGTAGATTGCTAATTTTCTCAAGCATCTTTATTCTTAATATCATCAACAGATTACGCGGACCTTTTTTTGTTAACCTCACCCTGTCTAACTGTTATTATTTAAAACGTACATAAGTGATTTTATAAATATTAATTTACTTGTGGTGTGTTATCCCACGTAAATTTTAAACAATTAATGAGAGGTAATAGAATAAAAAACTATCTGTCCCAGCCAGGACCTGGCCTATACACCACAACTCAATTAATATTTATAAATTAAAATAAAAAGTTAATAACGAAAGTCGATAAATAGCTATACAATGTCAGCTCCTTCGAGCATAAGACGATGTATTCGTATTTCTCGTGGGTTAGGCTATCGCTAGTGTGTTGGGAATTTAATAAGTTATCTAACTCGTCCCGGTGGTGCAAATTGTAGCATACTGGCCCGAAAAGCAGGAGATCCAGGTTCGTGTCCTGGCTGGGACAGATTATTTATTCTATTCTCTCGCATTAATTGTTTAAAATTAGTGATTTTGTTTCTCATGTAATTTAAAAAAAAAATTTTTTAATATAATGTCTGCTTTATAGAATAAAAAATATTCTTCCATGGAGGATGAAGTAGATTTATGATAATGCGAAGATATACTTCTTACAGATTTCCTACGGGGATCCACAGTTCTAATATTCGACCGATTTTCCAGAAAGAGGGAAAACGTAGAGAAAAACGGACAGAGAGGGCTGTTGAAGTGAACATGGCACAAGGAATAGGCTCTCTGCTGTACACACATCCTCGGGTTTCAACACCCCGAATTCTTCTTCCTATATGGCGGCGAAGAAAGGGAAAGGTAGATATCCTTCACAACTACCGGGTCGCCCTCGGGATAACGGGGAGTGGAGCAGAAAGTGGCAGACTGCTACAAGAATCAACTGCTATCAATCAATCACGTTCATGCGCATGTTTGACAGAATAACAAGATGGCACTTGGAATCACTAACTGGATTCGTACGCGGTAAAAGAGTTTCTAGGTGTGTTTCTGCGAATTCCACAAGTATGCAGTCATTGAGATTGTATCGTGGCAGATTTTCTGAAAATGTTCCAATTAACGAGATGATTTCATGATTGCCTATATCATCAACTTCCTCAAACAAATTTGCGGAGACAAACACGCGTCAGTCAACATTCTATAGGGCAAAAGTTTTCAGATTTTCTAATTAAATTTCACAAATGCTTTAAAATCAAAAATTCATTTAAAAAGCAATAGGAAATATTGGGAGTTCATTATTGGGTAAAATCGGACAAAAAGGAGTGGGAGATTATCTAAAAAGTTAAGTGCAAGTAAAAAAAAAACTAAGTTTTGCTGCAGCTGACGTAATATTTAGTTTATTCCAATGAATTCAAGAAAGATCTGATTATTGACTAGGAAAATATTTAGGAATAACAATGAAAAATTGAACCATTAGGAGTGGGGGGTTAATCTAAACTCCAAATTTTAATTTATGTTCTTGAAACTAGTATTAACGTTTTTTGGATGAAATTCTTTCTTTCTTAAATGGATAGGAAAGGGTGCATTCATAGTTGAGCAAAATCGGAGCTACCCTGGCGCCTCCTTATTGTGTTCTGCGACATTATTAACGTTACGAAAAAATGTATACCATTGCACTCTCCGGCTTGCAAATGTAGTAATTAATTTACTGTTGTCTGTGATCGTTTTCAATATGAAATGTAAAAACTGAAATCAAGCACCGACAATACTCGACACTCTACTGATTCCAAGTGTAGCTTTTGGATGAGTCCGGTCGAGACTAGAATCAAAACTGTATGGACATTTTATTTGTTATTCATTTAGTCCAATTGCTTAAATGTCAAAATTGAATTTATTTATAACTATTAAGCCCTATACCCCATTCTCAGGATGTCCACTAACCCGGGATTTAAAAATTTCCAACTGTAATAAATAAGACAAAATATTGACTTTTACAACATATTATTTCTAAATTTGTAGATATTAATGATGGGAATACAATTTTACAAATTGGGAATTGAAGCGCTCCAGATAATTGGATACTTCATTCACTATTTCTCATCTTAGAATTTCTAAAGCCAGGGGTCATCCTTAAAGAAATAACCTAGACATCCAAGCCAGTGGATTTGTATTTATGTATTTCTTAACGAAGCCTTAAGCTGGGCTCTTACCTGGACTGTCAGTCAGAAAGCTTCACACGAAACCAAAATGGTATTTCATCATCTAATATTCAGTTTCATTGAAAAAAAATTCCAAATAATGTGATATTGAATTAAAAATTAAATAAAAGTTGTTAATATCTTCGCGAGAACAATAAATAATTCATCAATCACACTTGATATTTGACCTGCAGGGTTAATCCTGATTGTCCTGTTCTGCAATATTTCTTCAGCCATTGTAGAGCATGACAACGATCTCTATCCCATTTGGGGGGATGGAATCAGCTGAACAATACTCCCCTACAATAGGCAACATTGTTAACTGCTCTACAGAGCATCTCAAACAGGATGTAGCCCAAATATGGTCTAATTGCTTCTTTGCAAGTATAACGTTCTTATTTGTTAATGATTAGAAAAAAAAAATTGTTGTAAAGCTACTAAAAATGTAACGAATGCATGCTTCTAGATGGTTTGTGGAAATAATTTTTTCACTTTTAACTTATCCCCATTACTATCTTCTTGTTCATCCAATAATCGAGTGTAGAATAACATAGAGATTTTGTATATGAGGGATAGCAAAGTAAGAGGTTTTATTACTCTGGGTAAGTAAGTATTACGGAAAAAATAAAGTAGTGATGTCATGATAATAAAATGGAACACAATAGGCCTACAGAAAGTCGCTGTGTGCTTCTACGAGGGCTCCGACACATCCATCTAAGAAGATTGTATCCCCTTAACTTTCTTTGTGTTAATATAATTTTATGACATATTTCATATATATGGGACGAGACGTAATAATGGAAGTTTAGCATTAATGTTCAAATAGTAAATGTCCATAACAAACAGTTGGCTATTATCTCTGTGTGTGTATGTGCATCAGTTGCTTGTTGCATATCTCTCTGCCATAAAATGTGCCCCAGCCCTCACTGAATTATTTGTAGTATAACATGTATATTTTATGTTATGACTATGTTGCGAATGTATACTAGGAATATATTTTACTTTACTCTACTGAAATGTATGTTATTCCACCAATCTCACTGGTAGGTCGCTACACGAGGAGCAGATGTCCAAATCATTGTGAATGTATTCTAGTAAATGCTCTTTAATCTTCCTATGTTCTAGCTAGAGGGGAAGCCACTTGCTAGGGATACCTGACGCTAGAAATGGGGTTGTTGGTCCTGCTCACGTACGAACATGGAAGGAATCCTAAATACCCCTGACTTGTGGGGTCTACATGAAAATGGAGACCTCACATGGATGCCGAGAATTCTAGAGCCTTTCCTCCATCTACCAACTGCTGGTAATATTGAAGATATCGAATAACATTTTTATCAATGTATACATATTCATGTAAGTATATTTAAAAAAATAAAACTTTCCTTTGCTTTTCCTTGCAATTTTTCTCATTAAATTTTTAAAATACTAGTTTTCGGCGCTTATTCTACAAATCAAAATATGATATAATAAGAATATGATAAATCTTAATCTTTTGTAACTGAAATGATTCAATCTGTATGTTAATATATATCCATTAGTCCATACAAAACGTTTATTTTAGATAATTACCTCAGAAACGTTTTCCACATATTTGATTTGTACAGGGAGCCAGAATACAATGGATACAGTTCAAAATCAAATAAATAATGAAATGTGGGATTACTTTATCACAATTGTTATCATGATTTGTTTTCCACTTGCTTTTCTGCAAGTTTTACCAAAAGAAATCAAGCTAATTAGATCGAAACAACTTTGTATGGCAATAATTCCTTCAATTATTCACCAATCCTATATAAGAAACTAAAAGGTGAAACTTAAAATATAGCCCGTTCAAAATTTGATAACTACCTTTAGTATGTGTCTTTAAATTTTAAAATGAAGATTACAAATTGTGTATATAAGCTTCTCTCTCTCTCTTTCTCTTTATTTTATTTTATTTTATTTTTTTTATACCGTTGAACAAGTTTGTTAATGTGTTAAATCACGGAGGGAGGGGGGGGGGCCGAATTGAAAAATCTTCGTTATCGTTAAAATACAAAAACACAATAAGCGACAATGTAATTTTCTAACATACATGCAATTTTTATGAAATACGGTTATTAAGAAATATGGTATGTCGGTTAAAAGGCCTGATATTTTTAAAATGCAGAACACAAATTCTGTTCAACATATTTTGGCTGAATTCGGAAATATGGGAGGGGGATTTTAAGAAACATCTAATGAAATAGGAGTCAATATATTAGTTGTTATTAGGGTCAAAGCAGAAATTTGTAGATCATAATAAGCTTAAAATGTATTTTTCTAGCATTTATATATCACACATTTTTCCATAAATTCAAGTTATGAATTCACTAGAACCATTAGAATCATTTAAGACTGTAATTAGGAAAGGTAAGCGCACCCCCCTCACTCCTTCTACCAAATAGTCTAGAATCAGCCTTAGTGCTCTTACTTTTTGACCTCATTGTCTTTTTCAGCTTTTAAGATAAAATTAGGCATTCCACTTTGTCATGGACGGAAAATAGTTAACACATTTCCAGCTGTTACGCGCCTCCACACAGATTACAAATTAATCTAATAAAATAATATTTCGACATAGGCTATTTTCAAGTCACAATCTAATGTACATGGAGGCTTTTTTAAATTTTAATTTGAAATAAATAGTATAAAAAATGACAATGATTTTATTTTGGCCCAATTATTTGTTCACTATATATATTTAAAAAAATTGAACATTAATACAGTTGATGCGCGATGTATATATAAAAAAAAAAGTTTTAATTAATTATTTATGGGGAAGGTTAAGATTGATAAGTCATCAGTTATTAATATCCATAATATGAAAACTTGAGCAATTAAGGACGATATTAATATAAATCGATTCAAGAATTTTATGTATATTTCAGACGTGAAATATTTCTCACTCAAATTTATATAACTTTTCTATCTTCACATCATAAGTTATTTTTTTTATTCATAAAATTGTTTTATTTATATATTAGATGATATATCTATGCTGACCCAACAAGCCTGGAGATTCATTGCATGTTTGTACGTGAGCAGGACACCAACCTCATTCTGACGTCACCGCGGGAATATATTCCTGGCATGAGGCTTCCATTCTGGTCTCTTGTATTGGGTGGGCCATCTTACTTCAAAATGAGGAAACCAACTTCGGTATTTAGGCTTTACACTGTACAAACTTTATGAAATAATTCTTTTTTGTTTTAGATAATATAAGGAAATTGAGGGAAGGGGGAAGAATATAAAAATTAATTATAAATATTATTTTTGTTGTGGTATTTAATCCCACGTAAATTTTAACAATTTTTAGTGCATGTTGCAGGATCTCCTGCTTTCCGGGCCGGTACGTTACCATTTACGCCACCAGGAGAAGCCTAAGTTATTAAATTCCCCACACTATTGACTTATCAGGGTTGTCCAGGTGGATATCTGATCAAATATCATTGTTATTTGAGTTTCGTAAAAGATTATGTAATGTTCTTTTGCTCATGTTCTGTAATATTTTTACGAAAATTGTTAGTTGATGAATAAATTGACGAATATAAGATGGCTTACGGCTATTCTCACTTTTCCTTTCGACCTGTACATAGCAACTATTATTGATCTTACATTTAAACTCATTCTTCTCTCCAGCTTTTCTAATAAATTTCGCCACCCATCAGAGGGAAAAAAATGTTTAAAAAAAGCATTTTCTCCATTGGAAATAAAACTTTTCTAAAATGGCAATATATTGAAAATAAACATTGCTACTAAAATGGGCTCTTCTATGCTAGTCTTTATATGAATCAACTTGAACAGTCGTTCTCATTCCTCGATTTAGCCCTGAAGACGCCATAAAAAGACTTCTGATCCCTTCCTCTTCATCACTTGATTTCACAAATTAACTAACTTATTGTACATTTTGAGTTAGGATATTTGTAAAACCAAGCTAAAATAACTCATTGGATTTTTAAAATTTTATAAATTGCTGCCACTTGGCCGCTAACTAGAAAATACTTTTTCTGTAATTTATAAACACAGATACACACACACATGTATATATATGTATATATAAAATTTTAACAGACCATATTTTTTACTTCATTTTTAGAGAATCGGTAAAGAAAATTGTTCAATGTTCTACAGTCAACGTAATTTTGTTTGATTTGCTTTAGGTATGCCTTGATGAATGGAAAAACATCTTTAGAAGTGAAATTTCGTTTTTTCTTATATAGTATATAAAACTTAGATATGATTTGAGGCAAGAATGTTAATGTTAATCAATTAATTGTTGATTATTTACTGATGATATTTAAGATATAGACAAATGAAGTAGCTAATATTACGACGTTGTCAACTCCTTGCTACGTTGCCAACTCCTTACTCCACAATGACCTTGAAATCCCGTGTGTAAAAGAAGTTATCACAATCCGTTTGAATAAATTCCACTCTGACCTTTCCATGTATCCCAATCCTTTAGCCCAAATTCTATCTAGTATTACCCATCGTAATAACCCACCACACCACCTGAATAGGAAATGGCCGCGTGACCTCCTCATTGCCAACACTTCCTAATAAGAATAAAAAAAACAAACAATAATACAAACGATTGTAAATATTGTAAATAGTTCTTTAGGAGTACTGCCATTGGGCAGCTTCTCCACCAAGCGAAATACACGCTAATTTAAATTTTTTTTTATAAATTAATTA
>KZ807346.1:1071536-1083275 GCA_000696205.2 Oncopeltus fasciatus | reverse complement strand
ATATACACATAAATAGTGTTTATATAGGAGCAATAGATTTTTAACACTTTAATATGTATTATTCAACACCTTTGTCAGACATTACTGATGCTAAAGTCTTAACCATACATCAGAGACGTATATTTGTCTCCTATGTCCTTGGCCAGGCACTTGAGATGTATAAGTGTCCACTATAAACTTGCCCAGGGATAAGCGATATGATAAGGATATCCCTTATATCCTTTGCCTCCTTCTAACCCTATCAGGTAAGGTTAGCACCCAGGTCTACACCTTTACTCCCTTTCCCCTAAGGCCTCGAGGGCATTATAGATCCCTTAACTCTCCTTCGGACTAAGGTCGTGGGCGACAGCCCTGAGGGTTAGTGGGAGAAATCTGAAGAGCAAAATATAAATAGTAATAAAATAAATAATAGTAATAAATGATAATAATCCTTAAAGAACCCGCTCAACTGACTCTCAGTCTTATCATGAGCCTACCTAATAGGATTAGCATCAGCTCTTATTTGCTATCAGCAAGCTACTGCTTGACGATTTTATATACGTACAATAATGATTAGCATTTTCTCCGGGTGAGGGACGATTTCTAGCGTATTACACTAAATATTTAATACATTTATTTCTCTCTGATATCCAGCGTGAAATATGATTTTTCTGACATAAAAATAATAATTTATGAAAAGATTCTCGACATTATTTTGCTTCAGGAGACTTAAGCCTGGCTTTAATGTCTCTTTCCGAGGTTTCGATATTTACCACTCAGAGACACCGAGAGATTGCGTGGCGAAAGACTCGCCGCTATTTCCTCTTCAGTATACTCCAAAGGCATTGGTGTCCCAGACTAATCTCCAAGCCGTACCAAAAGTAAAAGTTATATCTCATATTTACCTTCCACCAGACACAANCAATTTAATCCACCCAATATATATGTATAAATGAATGTAGGTTTTAAAGAGATGATTGTTTTCATAAGAGCTAAATTAAACCTAATTTCTCTACCATATTTACTTTCAAAATATTAAACTCTCCATTCATTAATTTCATAATAGTGTTAATTTAGTTAATTAAAGTAACAGTGAAGTGTAGTTAACGGAGTTTATTTTATTGAAAGTAGTCTTTACAAGTAAAGCAGCCCAAAACATAACAAGAAAATAGGACTAAAAATGCAGAAACAGGACTCAATAAAAAATATATATGTATGACGTAAACACATGTCGATGGGCTCAAGTATTTGCATTCACGTCATAAAGTCATTAAGTACGATAATGTTTGACGAGGAGATTAGGAATCCTGGATAGAATCCTGTCTCTTGGGTAACCTCCTTCGTACACTTTATTGCCACCTGCTGATGCCTATAAGGGAATTAAGCCTTTCTTGTCACTTGAAACACAAATGTCAAGATGGCTCAGGAGGCCTTGAAGCCTGTGCAATAGTTGTAATTCATGGGCAACAAATAACAATCTAAGACAATGGTAAGGATGTATGTATGAGAGGGAGTTAGTATATATATATATATATTACGCTCGGCGAAGTTTTAAACTTTCTTTAGCCAAGGATGGATTTCTCATTAACCCCTACTTTTGAATGATTGATCTCGGTAACTAACGTTCAAAATGATGAATTAAAATGAATGACTGATAAATTAATCATGTTGAGTTAAATTCTAATAACTTAAATATTTCAGCCGCTAGAGTCCCACGTGCAATTTCTAATCGAACTACAGGTTAAAGGTTGAAATCCATATCCACATTCGTCTGATTTATTTCCTGTATACGACTTTTTTTTTTTTAAATCTTGCTTTTTTTTAAATTGAATGTGATAATGTTCGCAGTGAAAAAAAAAATTAAATGACAATTAAATTAAACTTTCAGGTTTGGGTATATTCCACTCTTAATTTTACAATGTAACTTCTAAAATATTTCTTTTATCCGTAAACACATTTTTTTATAGGTTCATTAAACTAAACTAATATTAAACCTAATGCATCGAAAAAACTCATTTTAATCGGTCAGGTTAACCTTTCAGTCAAGTTTTACTTATTAAGGAACTCGTTTTTTTTTCCTCATTTGTAAATGACATGCGAACTTTCATTGAGAATCTAAAAATTGAGACATGTAAAGCGTTTACACGTACACAAGTACGGAAATGGCCAATTGAAGGATGCCACCTGCTTCCTTGCTTCTGAAAAAGAAATTAGGTTTACACGAAAATAGCTATTTCCGAAGCCGTATAAGTATTGGTTTTCGAGGAATGTGCAGAGGCATTGCAATAGCCCATAAGAAGTTTTGCGGGTCCGAATTTGGATAAATAATTCAAGAAAATGGTGAGTTAAATCATGTCATACAACCACATCAATCCACATATTAGTACATTATTATTAAATATAATATAATTTTATAAATGATAGGTTTTATATTTGTGATATTTCACTTATTAAAAATTTGTATATATTTTATCACGAGAATCAGATGACTATGACAGCTAAAGCCTAAGATCCAGAACAAAATATAACAATTACACTGAACAACAAAGTTTTTGTTTAGGGGTTGAAATTAGCTGATTTTAATGTATTTCCACGTGTTAAAACCGAAAATGACCATAAAAATTATATATTAGCTCTNAACTGATTCTGTGAATGATTCAGAAGTCTTTTCCCGACATGCAATGTTTCAAAATTAGTTTCAATAGTTCCGGGTCTTCAATTATCCACTCTCAGAACATTCTCCATTGTACTAATAAGTATTATAATGTGTTCATGGGTTTGAAAAAAAAAAAAAAGGTTTTATATTAATAAATGTCAAATAAAAATATTTAGTCTTCCTGCCAACTTTTTTTTTATTAAAGTATTTGGATTACTTATTTGAAAATAATATTATATTTCCCGGATCAAAAATTAATAATTTATTATTATTATACTAAAAAAAAAGTTTTGTGTCAACCTAGCTGTTGAGTATTAAATACAGAAAATACATTTTACTCGAATATACTCGTGTAAACTAGTTTCAATTAAAAGTACAAAGTCCTGAATATAATGAATTAGGAAGAACGTCAAACTACTTCCCTTGACGCAAAACTGACCCAAAATAATAATACCAATATTTTCTGAATGACTATGTCCTTCATAGTTTTTCCTGTCGTTTAAACATTCTCTTTTCAACTAGCCCCATCTGAATTTATAGAAGAATTATATTCTCTTTCCCAGTAAATAGAGTAACTAATTTATCGATGAAAATAAATTTTCGCAGTAATTTCGTCTGGTATTATAATAACACACATATCGATGAGTCATTTTTAAAGTAAAATTAGGTTACATTATTATTTTTTCCTGTTGAATTCAAATTGATTCTGAATCATAGTTATTATTCATAGAAAATTGGTATTCATCACAGGCATATTCTAGATTTGCGGTTGATTAAGTTGTGCAATTACACTATTTTATTGCTTTGATATTAATTTTTAAAGAAATTTTCACTAAGGATGGTAGAAGAGTCCGAGCAAATTCCAACATGAATTGAACAAATTTTAAATTTATACTAATTTATTTATTCTGACGCTTTCGAGACTAATAATTTTTCTAGGTAAAAAGGGGATTAACTTCACTCTCAATAATATATATTTATCTTCAGTCGTGTGATGCACCATTTAATTTCTTATTCCTGGATAATTAGTCATTAGTCCTATTAGTAAAACATTGTTCACTGTCAGAATTAATGTCCATTATTTTAAATAACCTTATCCTGGTTACCTTCCAAATTCTATATATATTGTTCAGGGCTAGCTGATGATATCTGAATAATATATATATAATTTGGAAGGTAACCTGGATAAGGATACGTCTATATATGACATTAATTCTGACTGGACCAATAGGAGTTGAACAATGTTTAACCAATGGGACTAATATCGCATTATCCCATTCACAGAAATGAGAAATCAAATGGTGCATTATGAAGACTGAAAATGGCTCGGAATGAGTCGCAACGTCTTATGTAATTGATGTGAAGAATAAAAAATATATATTGTTGAGACTGAAGTTGGTCCCCTTTTTTACCTGCTAAAAATGAGTTTCATTATTTTAAAAATTGCATATTTTGGAGCTCTTCAGGACATTTAAACATACAATTTTTATACGATCATATTAATATCTTATCAAGAAGAATATTTCCTAGACAGCTAAAATTTCACCAATGCGTTATAAAAATTTAAAAAAATGAAAATTAAGATCGGCAAAACTTAAACTGGCAGAATTGACGTCACTTACTAATGTTCTCTAATTCATCCAGCCAATGTTATTTTTTATATTATTTATGTTACCAATGTTGTTGTTTTTTTTCAAAATTATTTTTTCTCGAGAATCTTTTTGATATATTTATGTGAAGTAGCCACATAAAAATAAGACTAACAACTAAACCAACAGAAACATATAAAGAGAAACCTGGTTCAATGTTTAACAAAATGGAGAATTTAAGGCTTACGATTGAGGAGGTAATTAGGGTTCAGTCAAAATGGTTATAAAAAAACAATCTTCAAAATGAGCTTTTTAATTTTATTATTCGCTTTACACTATAAGTCTTCGGGGGCTTTATGTCAAAATGAAGAAATCTAGCTAAGTTTTGCATTTTTTCTTTTTTTTTTTCATTTTGACCGAAACTCAACTACCGTATCATATATTTTAGAGTAACGTTATTTCAAAATAATTACTGTTAAAAGATAAACCCACGAAAAGGGAAATATTTAAGAATTTAATTAATTATACAATTTAATCCACCCATTGTCCTTTTCTGCTTTTAAGATAAAATGAATGGCTCATTCTTGTTTTTGTCCATTTTTGATCCATCTTTTGAAGACTTTGTAAATTCGCATTACTGCGATTAAAATGGTCCTGACAGCCCATAATTGTTCTCTAATAAAATAAAACTTGGAAATAAATGTTCAGTACAATTTTAATGTGGATTGGTCCCTTGAGGATTGGTCACACCGGTCCAAATTGCAAATCCCACTCCAATGCCATTATAGCCAGATTAGTTGGTAACTACCATCTCGTATCTTCCAGATCAACTAACTGCTTGGGCCCAGTTTGATTTTGAGCTCCGGACACCATTGCGGAACCATAATGAGACAGGTTAAATGTTTCCAGTTCTGTTTCGCAAGCGCTTTCCTTGGCCCACATCCAGCCGCGGCCTGCCTCACACAGCCTCCAACAGACTCCTCTCACCCACAAGAGTTATTGCTATGCGAGGTCGTCTGACAACGTCTGTTGCTCTTTATCTCTCTATGAAACCTCTGGTAAGGTTTACAAAAATGAAATTCGGTAACTTCATTAATAAATAATTGCACTTTTATATCATACAACATAAATAATAAAATTTATAATGAAATTCGCTGAAAATGTGTAGTACACAACTGTTTATTTTCTTAAAATTGTTTAAAAACTATAAAATAATAAATATTTTCTTGACAATAAACATAGATAATTGTTCTATTTTATTTTATTTTCCATTCATTTTCCTGTATCGCGATATAATAAAGAAAGAAATTTTAAAACATAAATAAACAGGAGAAAGGACGAAACCAAAACAGTTAGATATGTCGTAAACTATCCTTTTGACTGTTTTTTGTCCGAAGTAATCTACCCTTCCCACCCGCAAATCCTTATTCAGGTGTCCCCTTCCTCTGTTTTTCGACCATTCTTTACTCCGAAGTGCAATTTAGGCCAGAAGATTCATGATATCTTATTCTTAATTTTTTTTTATTATTTTATAAAATCCCTTCAAAATCTTATATTATTATGAAGACAATACTCAAAACTATTTGTTTGTGAATAATGAGCAGTTCTCAATATTCAGTATTTTTAAAAATTTTATATTTTTTTTATTTCACTTTCATGTTCACTTTTTTGGTTTTACCCATTATCAAATCTCTTTTTATTTATTCTGAATCACAAACTAACCCATCAAAATATTATAATGTCGCCAATTATTAGTAATTTCGTAAATTTCTTCTTTACAGAATATTTTCAGAAAATGTAATATATAATATATGGATATTAAATTATTCAAAAAATCATTAAAAAAAAAAAAAATAAGGAAGATTATTAGAAGTATATCAGTGTCCTCTTTCCTTAGCAGCCAGTCTGCACCAGGACAACCTTAATGATCTATTCCATTCTATCATACCTTCCGTAATCCGTCGTCATTGGTTCCTTATGTAAGAAACCAATGAAGACGGATTACGGAAGGCATGGCAGTACTATATTCATTGGTAGTAATAACCCTTTAGACTATTCCATTCTCTTTATTTCCCTTCTATTAATCTTTTCGTCAGAAAATTTTACGAATTAAAATTTAATATTGTTAAATAAAAAAAAAGTAGGTCAGCAAGAGTGAGAAATTCTAGAATTATTTTAAATCATAATAAATACTTTGATACCAATGTGAACTTTGTAATAATTGGATCACTCTATGATAATTTTCTTTTGTTTTAGTACAAAAATTTTCTAGAAAATTGGTATCATTCTTAATGTAAAAAAAAAACAAAAAAAGAAAAAGTGACTCTCGGGTCTGGCTTACTATTCCGAATCATGACAAAACCTTCTGGTAAAATTTAATGAACTAATTTAAAAACTCAAAATGCAGTTTGTTATATTAACTGTACAAATCTTGTTACTGTCATTTGTTTAAAGGGAGTATTAAAGAAAAAAAAAATTATTTTTTCTTTGGAGGTTTTTAAACATCTAGAATTGTGCCCCTGGCAAGTATTTGTGCTCTGTAAAGAACTGATACAATTCATTTTTTTTTCGTTTAAAAAATATGGTAATAGTTAATATATTAAATATCTTAAGAGTTCTCATGAAAATGTAAATTGTCTGAATGGCAGGTAGAAAAGCCAAAGTGACATAAGTGAACTGATATAATTGATCAATTAATTTTAATTGTTTAATGCTCCTCCAAAAATATAATAAATCAATTAATATAATATACNTATATATATAATATTATTAAGTAAATAATGCAATTTTTTGTTCTCTGATTTCTTCTTAAAAGAGCCAAATATATTTCAATTAATTTAATGCAACTAATGCCATTTTAGTCTCCACACTGCCACAAAAGGATAAACTTATTTTATTAACCGAACGTGAATTAAACAAACAGTACATATAATTTTTCACTGAATTATTATTAGGAGCTATATTACTCCAGCTGTGATCAAAGACTGTTTAAAATATTATACGATCTCTTTGCATCTTGGTTGTTATATGGACTTGGACATGAAACTAAACTTAAAAGTTAACACTGTCAAAAGAGTCGAAATGTAATGTAAGAATTGTATTACTATCTCTTGGCACCGGTAATTCATTAATTGGTAAAATCATATTTATTTTAGAAATCATAGTTTATTAAATATTACACAGTCAGGATATTCTATTTTATCTATCGAAAAAATAATATCCGTTAAGATAATATAATTTTGAAAAGATTTGCCAAGGGTACTTAAGTCACGTCCACACTTTCATAAATTTACGCTGTTCAACCCGCACGACGTATGTGGATTCATTAGTAAAGGTTCGGTCAGAAATAAATTAAGAAAAAATCTTATAGCGGCAAATGTTGAACATGATCATTATAACACGAACGAATTAACATTACTATTTTTTTTTTGTTAATTGTATATTGTAATCAACCAATGTAATTATTTACTCTACATGTACAGTGTATAAAATATTTGTATGGTATGTGCAGAATAAACTCCCTTATGGCCATCCAGCCAGTAACCCTACTGTCACGAGGAAAAATAATTAACATGATCAGGCCAGAAAGATGGCTTGCATTACAAGCAGAAACATTGGCATTAGAAAATAAATTTAGAAGGTATGGTTTTAGAAGAGTGGTAATATTTTTAATATTACTCAAACTGTGAATTATTATTAGAAAAGTAGATATTATTAATTAAATAATTCAGGATATTCGCTAAAAAGACGATGCAGAAATCTTTATACCCACATGCCGTCAATGGGACAACCTAATATTTATTTAATTTGTTTTTAATTAAATATCATTTTCTCTTCACTATTACACTTTTTAAAAAGGAAAACGGTATCCCACAACGGATCTTAAACATATAATTACATTTAGTGAAGCCATCATCAATAAGGTTATAGGTAATATTGTTTCTTTAACTTGCCATAAAATTATTTAGTATAGAAATTGTGTATAGTTTACAATAAATGAAGTTGGATTACCTTAATATATCCAGTGCTGAAAGTGTTAATCGTTCAGAGATATCAACGACGTAACTCAGCATTTTTACGACTTATTTTTTTCTCACCCACAAATTTTTTTTAAAGAAGGAAAAAATTTGTTCACTATTAAAAAGCGGAGTTTAAATACGTCATAGTGACTAATCGACCAAGGATAAGTAATAAGTGCCGATGCACTAAGTATTCTTAATGAAGTTATTAATTTAAAAAGTTTTGAAGATCAATCAGTAGATAATTATTTTTAAAGATGAAAGAAATATATAAGTTCTTCAGATATACTAATGTTTCTAATAATAGTATTGTATTAATAAAAACTAATCAATTAAGTATTAATTATTATAAAATATACATATATTAAGTTATTTATAACAATGAGTTAGTTGTGTACTTTCTTTCATTTATTTATTTTCAATATGGCATTAACAATCTGGAAAAACAAAACCTTCTCTTTGCATAACATGGCTTCATGACATGCTTTGAAACCTTCCAACTTATCATAAAACTTCTAACAAAATTCTTTGTATCTTATTGTTTGATTATTTATTTTCTTCCAAATGAGAGAACCTGGGTGATTTACATATAATCTATGAGGTTCAGAAGTGACTATTTTCAACAATGTTTATATTGTGTAAAACATTTGGCTAGTTCGTTCGCAAGGAGCTATTCAAGTCAAACCAGTTTACATGAACTACTTTTAAAAATGCCCCGTGATGACACCCATGCCAAAATTCTTAAATCTCAGAGAGTTAAGATGAAAGAAAAAAGTTTAAAATATCCTCCTGGAGTAGTAAATTTGCAAGTTCTGGGCAGTGGTGCACATGGTGCTCCTACCTCCTTATATTTATTTACAGACCAATCTAGGTAAGTACTTTCCTAAGCTTGCTTACTATTTAATTAAATTATTTAGTTTAAAGCTGAATTTTTTAAAAACACTTTTCATAGTTACATTTAGCAGTTTTCCTCTATTATAAATTTTTTTAGATATTTATTCAATTGTGGAGAAGGAACCCAGCGACTTGCACATGAGCACAAAATGAAGTTATCTAAACTGGAGCACATATTTATTACTTATGGATCATGGAAAAATATTGGAGGTCTACCTGGAGTCGCTCTTACATTACAAGACGTGGGTGTTCCTCAAATCATTCTTCATGGACCAAGCATTGTTGTAAGTAATTTATTTATTTATTTGTTTCTATAAGTTTTTATATGACATACTCTCAAAAAGGTGAGGCAAGAAAAAAAAAGTAATATTGAAAAAAAAGAAACATGTCTTTTACAAAAATCACAATGGCTGGATAGTGTATAATCTTTAGAGTTATTTCTACAAATGAATATATAATATACTTACATGAGTCTATTGTCATTGGTTGTCTTCCTTGCCCAATAGCGCTAGCTTTTAGGAGTAATATATTTTTGGGACAAACACTTGTACACTTTCTTAGGCCTGTCTGACATTCACCTGCATGCGGATGACAACCAATGACAATGGGTTCATATATCAGCAGGATTTATTAGAGAAAATTTATGTTATTTCAATTTTATCAGCTGAAATTAAAGCTGTATTTAAAATGTTGGCCTATCTTTTTGTTTATTTTTTCAAAATCCTTTAGTGCCAATTTTTGTAGTCTAGGAAATATTCTTCTTTGTAAGACTTTAATATGGTCTGATATCCATTGTATGGATAGATGCTCTAGTGCCTGCAATTTTTAAATAAATGACTCATTCAAAGCCATCTTCAATTTTGAAATATAATGAGACTGAGAATAAAATATATTTAAACAATCCTCAAATGAGAAAATTAAGCAAATTCCTTAGCATCTTAGTTGATGAATATTTTTAATTTTATTTTCCTTTACATGTAATTCTTCACACTTATTTAATATATTATTTAATAATGAACAAATCTGCAATATTATGCTCCATGCATTAGAAAAACAAAAACAAAAAAAGAAAATTGTTACTTGTTAATGAGGACCCCCAGCCTTTCGTTTTACATAGAAAAGAGACTTTCATTTAGAAAAACAAACTAATTTTGGCTTATAAACTTGAAATTTGAAATTAATATTTTTGGTACATATAAACCCTCATTCCTAATTTTTATATTTTGTAGCAATTTCTTNTATATATATATATCTTCTCAGTATGTATTGAGTTTCATTACTATAAAAAAATATACCAATGCAGCAAAAAAGTGCTTTCTACAAAATTCTTGACATTTCATAGAATATACAATTTAATGGAATATTTAAACTGCTAGAAAATATTTTTGAGTAAATATGTGAGTAAAGATCCCTCAAATGAAAAATACTTTTCTATAGGGACCAATGTAACATGCTGTGGAAGTTTAATCCTACTAGTGCACATTAATCACACAGTTCTTGTTCAATCTATATAGGTTGTATCTTTTTCAAGGTTATAAGACCTTAAATATTAAGGGGGGTGGGTAAAGTCTCATGAGGGAATAAAATCCATAACCAATTAGTTCAAGGAAATTTAATCTTGTGCTTTAGTTGTCTCAGTTAACTGTCCCTTATCTCGTGTAATCATTATTTAGTGAAGGCTTGAATAAGTCTGAAAATTTAGAGAACATTCTGTTTATACAGTCAGTTTTATTCATTTACTCAGTCAAAAGCTATTGCACTTTGATGATGGAGATTTTTGAAGTTCATTTTCATCATATTTTGCTTTCTTGATTCCAAAAAGGGAAAACAGGCTCATCAAACCATTTGTGGTGTTTATGGTGATAGTGTGCTTAAGTAATTGCAATGCCAGAATTGGTTCACTCCAATAAGTTTGATATAAATGATAAACCTCACTTTGGCCAGCCAATAGTTGATTGATATGGTCTATGAAAAAAAAATTGACATGTTTCATCTTTAAACATTGCTCAGGAACTAAACCTTTACCATGAGACTGTTTTCAATCACTTACATCAAACTGGATATCAAAATAAGCTTGATACTTGGGTTCAACATGAATTAATAGAAAAAAAAATGTAATGGAACAAGTTTCTATCTGTGAATTGCACATCAAACAAAATTATATTAAACTACTTTACGCATGATTTACAGTGGATCACTTATCATGGAAGAAGCTCAAAGAAACTTTACAAACAGGGGTAAAAATTTAATTGTCTCCAAGGAAGGGGAGCCTGAGTGTGTGGTGGGATGCTGCCAGACCTGACCAAACCATGAACTTGACTTTCTACAGTCACAACTTAGGTATCTGATTGAAGCAGGCAGTTAAAGAAAAATAGCCAGAATTGATCACAAGGAAAGGTGTTATTTTCTATCAGAACAATACTGAACCACACATACCTTTAGTCAGTTGGCAAAAATTGAGAGTTTCCGGAGAAGTTTTGATGCATTATTCACTTTATAGTCCAAACTTTGCTCCGATTGACAACCATTTGTTTAATGGAGGTTGGTATCAAAAAAGACTTGCACAAATCATATATATATATATATATATATATGTAACTTA
>KZ807346.1:1056862-1071260 GCA_000696205.2 Oncopeltus fasciatus | reverse complement strand
TTTTTTGCTAGATAGAGTTACAAAGTGAATTATTGGAAATTAGTCCTTGTTGACTAACTATTATTGAAGCTCTGAAAGTAAGGTAAATATGTTGATGAAAATTACCTGGCATAGCTTGGAAGTAGATAGGATGTCTAGGTCTTTTTTTATTATTATTATAACGGAGTGTCAACCAATGGGTCATTAACGCCAATGGGTCAGTATTGGACCTATGGTCAGGCAGAACACCCACAACTGGCCCCAAGGCGAGAGAGAGAGAAAGAGAGGGAGACAGGGGAAGGGAACGCGACGGGGGCACAGCCAGTCTGGTTGGAAAAGTCTTTTCCATCTTGTGATAATGCTTCCTGAAAGGATGTTCTGAGTCAAAGCTCCCGTAGTTGGGCAGTACGCGCTTTTCCTCCCGCAGAGCGCCCACAGCCCACGGAGGTTCGGGAAAAATGCGTCCTGGATGTCCAGCAGCGCTCCTGCCCTGACCCCAGCCCCCACCCCACACCCACCCAAGACTGACCTCAGGTTGCCTGGCCCAGGTCTGTGGATAGAATCTTGAATGTGGTTATTAGGTATCAGCTATGGGTGTTTCGATGTAAGACATATTAGGAATTCAATGGTCCAAACTGAGATTGTAGTTGATCTATTGAGGGCTTGGGTTGATGAAATGTATTTTGTGATACAAAGTTTTATGGAAGTATGGCTGTTTGAACTGATCTGAAGTTTATATGGAGAGAGACAGATGGCGCAGGAGAAAGCAGGAATGCGAGGGGGAGGAAGCCGACGGGAAAGACGAGGAGGAAATATATAAGGCTAAGAAAAACGCATGCTCAGCTGCGTTGTAAGCTCCCATAAAACTTTGTATGGCAAACTGAGCAATATAGTACCGAGCAGGCGTTTCCAGTGTAATGGGCCCAAACAGGCCATCCATTTCTAGGTCTGTAGGTGGCCAACTGAAGTTTAGAATAATATTAACTTGAACCCCCATAATTATGTTCTATAAGTTATATTTTATTATTATTATTTTTTTTTTACATAAATCGTGGGTAATTTAGGAATTCTAAAGTGGCCNTACATAAAAAAGTTATTATATTATAGCTTAGTATTTTAAAAGTTAAGTATGTAGTTAATATGATTGATTATTAAGTAATACATTTTTCAGGATGAAATATTTCCTGCTACTAAGAGATTTGTTGTGTTGAAAAATATGGAAATAAGGATGGCTTCTTGTAATCCCAAGTATGTTTTTGAAGACAATGCAATTAAAGTTAGTTACATCCCATTAATTGCTGCTCTAGAGAAACAACCAAGCTCTGCAAGTGGTATTCACAGGTATTTATTCTTCTTTAAAGTGCTCAGATTACTGGATTTTCCTTTTTATGTATATGTTTGGATTCTATAATGAGGGAAAGTCAAAGTTTGAAATTTTAGTATCTTGTATAATTATAACTCATAAGATGTCCGCTGTTCAGAAGAGCTACTTCTTTGTATGGTTCACAGTGTGACTAAAAAACCATTTATGTTGCTAAAGGTCATTGACCAAAACAGTGTATAAAATAGAGTTAATTAAATCATTAATTAGAGTTTAAATTTTATACAAATAAATTTGTTTTGAAAAAACTAAAAATATTTTTATAACTAACCTTATATATGTTTGCACCTATTATGGCTAGCATGTGTCTGGCTACTATTTAACTTAATTTTATAAATTTATTTATTTCAGTATAAAGTTAACTAGTTAACTGTAGCCAACCTCTGATATAGAAAATTTGGATCATGGGAGAATAGCCATATACTTAACCATATAACACGTTTGTCTAGCCTTCTAAACTTCCATGCATTTTTTTACAAATTTCCATTTTATTTTTCACACTTCCATGATAGCTATGGTCAAAAATGTGTCAGCTCGCAAACATGAAATTTAACTAGGTAAACCAAAATTAAATTTATCTCGTATCATTTAACCTTATCTGTTAATATATAGTTTGTCTAACTCTCTGGAACCTTTGTTAATGTGGGTATGATTTATATTTATTGTAACTAATTATGAAAGGATATAATGCTCATAGAAAAAAACTGAATATATTGTTTTTATTGAACTGAAAATGGTAGGAAACCATGGGAAATGACAATGCTCATTATCCCAAAATTTTCCGATATTAGGGTTATACCATTTTTGAAGCTGGTTTGGTATACTGCAAATTAAAATTGTACAATATTGATTTTATTACCAGTTCTAACAAATCATGCTCTAAATAATTTTATTTCCGGGACTGACCCCAACTTTGAAATTATACAGGATCTACAATGATACTCTTCCAGTTAAGAGAGCTGAACCACTAATTGAAATAAGTAAGTGTATTTTATGAAGTATTAGTAGCCATATTAGTTTATAGTAGGTTAGACTTGATGCCATGGAAGTTGCCATGTCATAAGCAGACCTAGCAGTGAGAGTCAGGGTTTGTTGCATGAGATCACTCCCATAGAAAGGTAATTGCATACAGCCTCAATCGCCAACTTCTTGTTTAGCTATATAGAAATTGATTTTTAAGCATTTTTAAATACATTGATTAATAATGTAATGGATCTAAACAATTCGAAGTAAGCTTCTTAAGTCATTTAATATTTCAGAATATTTTTAATCGGGAGGTTGGTAGACAAAGCTCTCTGCAATTAGCTTTTCATTGGAGTGAAGTCACTCAGCAAACTCTGGTTCTCTCCGTTAGAATACGTCATATCCCATAGAATTGACTCTAACCTAGAAAATATGTGACAATTGTTATGTAAATGAGATTCTTAACTGAATTTATTCTCCCTATCTTGACCATTGCTTACTATTTTCATCTTAATGGTAGTGCATTGAAATGAGGCATCTTTTAAAAAAAGCAAGAAATATTTGTGGTTCTGCTAAGTACAGGTTTAAGCTGTACCGGCTTTCACTGTAGCCCTAGTTCCCTCAATGTCATTCACATTTGCTCCAGTTATGGGGTTCCTAAAATAGAGAGTATGATTTATAGTGAGATGATAGGGATTCTTTTGACTCAGGTCATCATAATATAGCCTTCCAACAGTTAAAAACTTGTTTTCTGTGGCAAGATGGAGGACTTTTAGTGTTCCACTATCTCGTTTCTTAACAACTCTTATTAAACAGCTTCCATCATCACAGTTGCCTAGTTTCCCAACTCCTCCTAACACCCAGCTCCCTATTCACTCTTTTTCTTTTCTTATATTTATGCTTTCCATACTTACAGACACACATCCATGCTCACCAAATGATAAAAAGAATGCCTATGACTCATGATAAGTTACTGCCTATCAGTGACTATTTTCATATTAACATTTCTCCTATGTTGGTCTGAGACCTGATGAATCCATGAGTGATTCTCTTGACTTGAATCATTCTGAGTCTGCTCAAGACAAACACACTCCTACTATGCACTTATCTTTCTATTTGGTTTTTATGGACCTTTATTGTACTACCACCATTCCCATAATTATCTGTAAGAGGGAATTTTATTTTCCTGAGACATTTGAGACCCATGCAAAACAAAGCTCCCACTTAAGCACTCCTCAATCACTTATATTTTCTCTTGGGTCCAACCAGTTAATCAACATTTTTCCTGCTTTCACACTAATTATTAATATTTTAAGCCATTTCAGAAACTAAAAATGCATGAAAACAATCAATGACAAAAAAAAAAAAAAAAAAGACATGGACTATCTAATAAATAAACTATATTTTCATTTCCAAACTATATGAATTATATATGTTTTTAAACAACCTGGTTTTGATGATTAGCAAACCTGATTATTGTTAATAACTGTTATATTTTCTGTTATAAAATTGTATTCTATTTTTAATTCAATCTTCTTCTTAATTAAATGAGGTCATTTCAAGGGAATTTTTATGGTAGAAATGCTTTATTAGAAAAGTCTGTCAATTGAAACTGCACTACACAGAGACAAAGCAAATTTCTCTGCACCATAGTTTATAAATGTTTGTATTTGAAATTTCCATGTCATGTAATCCCCACTCTTATAGAATTATCTTTTATCAATAAATAAATCTGTATTCAGTTTTATTATTCTAATTTACACATTATGCCCCTTAAATGAAAACAATTTTTACTGATACTTGATATTTCAGTTACTCCTCCCTCTTATTCATCTGATTTTGCCTCAGATGAACTCAGCCTTCCATTTTATAATTCAAAATAATGTGTCAAATATTATCAAGATAATTAAAAAACTGAACAATGAATATTTTTTGTTCACATTAACCTCCACTCCTAATTGTTCAATTTTGCTATTCCTAAAATATTATATTATCAATAAACTAATCTGTTGAATTTCATTGCTTTAAATTAGATATTAAGCTGCACCAAAAACAATTTTTTTTTCTGAAGATTTTTTGTTTCACTGCCGCAAAGTTAGAATATTTAACAAGGTTTTCTCACAATTGATCATTACAATCTTTGCTTGATTTTCTTTTTTTTTTTTTTTTTTTTTTTACAGCTGGGCAGTTGACCAGGAGTCTCTTTCTTATATTCACACTTGAGATTCCTTGGCTCTGGTGATATTTTTGACCTTTAAATCACTGAGTTGAAAAATTAAAGAAATCTGTGCAAAGATTGGAATATTTAACTATGAGAAAACCTTATTTAAAGACATTTTCTAATTGTAATTGACATTTCAGGTAATCCCCCACTCCCATTCATCTGAATTCACTCAATAATAAACTCAACAATTCTTTTTATTTTAAAAAGCGGTATGCCTTTTATAATAAGAAAATAAAACTAGTTTTTTTTACATCCTCTGGGCTATAATAGTAAAGTTTATGGTTAAAATAAATCCCCACTTCTAATTTTTCTATTTCACTGTTTATCTCCTAAAAAAGGCAAAAAGTTAAAAAGGTAAACTATACTGGATAATGAATACTCTAAACTAAATGTTACATATACTTTAGTGACTATAATTTTGGTATTTAGTGTAGGTAGGACTGGTGAAAATTTATTTTATTTATTATTTTATNCACATATTGCGAAGAATTTCGCTACCTGGCATATTTCTTCAATAAACGTTGGTCAAGTACAAAATTACATATAATAAAATTATCCGAAAAATAAACCCATAATTTTAACCAAATTCGTTACTAGGCGCTCCACCTTGTCATAAAAGTACAACATGCTCACAAAAACTCTATTATTCTATGAAATCGTCAAAAACACTAATCCCGCAACTTATATTTTGAAGAAAAGAAATCGCTACCTGATAATCTGCAGATATCACAAAGGTATACTTGTAGGTACTCTACATACTACTTATTTTTCCTACCGTATAAAAAGAAATAAATAAAATATTAATACAAAAATCAATGCATTTTGAAGAATACTCTTCAGCTCCTTCACACTCCCCTAAAGGCTTTTCCTACTAAATTAAATATTTAATTTAATATAAATCGTTTTTGTTTTTGTTACTGTATGTGTTATTTTACATAGTAAATCAAATTTTACATGTTTTTAATTTTAAATTACCATTATAACAATTTATAATGATTATACTACATAGCAAATTAACGAAGACACTTGTTAAATAATATATTTAAGTATGTAATGAAGATTTTTTTTTTTTTACCACACACTCTTTTTTGTGTAACTGATATAATTAATTTTGCTATTATTAATGTACTTCCATAATGAAACTCGGAAAAACTCCTAAATTGATGACTTTTGTTTATAAAATTCATAAACTATTCCTACGATCCTCATTATTACTTTCAAATAAAATGCAACAGATGAGAGGATTGGGGTTACTTGGAATGGCCCTTCCATATATATATATATATCGTATCGTTGATCCTATTTCTTACCCAAGTTTTATTTCGTGCATTGGCTTAGAAACCAATTATTATATATTGTTCAGAGACCTATGAAGGCATTTCATAAACTTTGAAGAATACTTTTGAAGGTAGGAATGATCCAAGCCTTACGGTTGACAGGCTCCTTCCAATTCCAGAAAGACCTATATATGAAACATAGTCTCGCTGAATTTTTTCCCTTTAGTTGTTTGATTCCACTTCTTGCTAGCTATACCTCCATTCCTTAACAAGATGAACTCTAACGTAAATAATATTATTAATTGGTATCAAAGATTTTGTTTTTCTTACAATCTTGAAGTATGGTTCTGCTTCTTGCTATTCAAATGGTTAACTTCGAGTAATTTTTCTACTCACCTCACTTTATGCACCTTTACTATTGCGAGGATTTTCCTCATTGATGGGGATGGTTTATGTCAATCTTTCAGCACTTAAATTCTTATTTGGTGCCCTATTTCTTCTTTTTCCCTAATTGATAGGCTAGTTATTATGTTAGTTAGTCTGAGGACATTGTATCCTAAATTATTTCTTTTTGTACCAAGGCCCTTTACTTTTTGTCCTTATTAGACTGCTCTTTCTGCTTAATACTATAAGTTCTGGAGTAGTGTAACCTGCCCTTTTAGTTTCTTCTGGTGCAGAGGTTGTGATGGTTTTTATTCTAGTGCCAGGTGATGCTACACCACACCCCTAATACAACTGCAATTTTCTCAGTCAGTCATATTTATTGACATATAAAAAGTCAGAATTTGAGGTGACTTATTTAATGAAAAATTACTAATTCATAAGGTGAATTTAAAAATAGTATGATATGTTTATGTTTGCATTGAAGAGCATATAAGTTTTAAATAGTTTTAAATTTTATCAGTAAGTTTTAAAAATTGTTTTTTTTGCAGTAATTTACCTTCTGTAGTACAGCAACTTAATATATCAATGCATTTTTTAACAGTGAAGACATGGAAGACCAGACGGATTATTATTTGCATGAACGTTTGCCAGCTGATAAAAAAAATGGCCAGAGGAGCTCTTCAGAAGAGCCAGGTTTGTAAATTGTAATATATTGATTATTAAAATTTTTTAAAAATTATTAAAACACTCACACACACACACATGCATGCCCATGCACACACACACACACACACGCACGCACGCACGCATGCACGCATGCACGCACGCACGCACGCACGCACGCACGCACGCACGCACGCACGCACACACACACACACACACACACACACACACATTCACAAACAAACACACATACACACAGATTTAGTAAATTTTTCTGTTACTTTTTCTCTAGTGAACCATCAGGCAGACCATAACTTGCATGTGCATTCACCAAATGTTAAAAGAAATCGTCAGAGGAGTTCCTCACAAGAGCCAGGTATGTACATTTTTAAAAATATATTAATTAATAAATTTTTTCAAATTATAAGTGTATGTTTAGTGAATTTTTTATGTTTTTTTTTTCACTAATGGTAATTGAGAGGACAAAAGTTCTTATTCGCACATTAATTACAGTACATTATCAAATATTCTACCTTTAGAGATGTTTACTTGCTCAGTATCTTAACAAGTAGTTGGGCGAGCTAGCAGAGATATTGAGAGTGTATAAGGCATTTCCTAGGAAAATGCTTCATACTCTCCATTTGGTTGGGAAATATATTAAGAGTTAAGTTGGTTAGGAATAACCTCACTAAGGTCCTTTAATAAAGGGGGTAAAGATAAAGAGGGTTTTGGTTAATTCTTTGAAAAATAGATAAATATGGCGTAGGGACATTGGGGGTAAAATTATGCGCCCTGCTAATAATTTCTTAAGTTTTTGGATTCGAACAACATTTGACTTTGAAATATACTAAACCACACATTTAGTATTTTAGCTGAACCCCATAAATCTGCGTTACTAATAAAAATAGTTCAAATTATTATTTGTAAATAGTTACTTTATTATTAATTGAGTTTTGATTAAGGACCTAATAGTTTGTTGCACAATTTTAGCTTCTATCACTTGTTTAAAATTTTTGGGTTTTCCTTGGGAGCCACTTGGGGTGGAACAAATCTTATTGTAAGAGGGACTCTTGTTCTAGTATGATGGGCAAAGAAGTAGAAATAACTGGAAACAAATGAAAAATAAATTTGATATTGCAATAGAAAATATCTTTGTAGATTATTTTAATTTTAAGAGAGATAAAGGCTTAGAAAATAGTTTTTCAATTAAAAAACTAGCTTTTATTTCTTTCAATAGTCGGATCATAATTAAGTAGAAAATTTTAATTATTTGGAGAAGTTAATTTTAAATCTGAGATGTAGATGTTTTCTCATCAAAAATTTGTTGCCAGAATTTTCTCATAATAAATTTGTCAGCAGAATTTTCTCATATTTGATCAAACTTAAGAACTATTGAGGAAAATCCAATGGATTAGATTTTTTATGGTTCCTTATTAGTAATACTTTTTTAAGTTCCAAATTTTTTCTTTCATCAATTGGGTGTTTAAGAGAATATCACTTAACTGACTATGTTTCATTTTGACCACTCAGCTTGAGAATATTCGTATTGCAAAGGTACTGTTTAATAGCTCTCTATAATACTATCTAATAATACTCTCTATACACCTACCGTAATGTTTGCACTGAATAGGAGATTTATCTTTAAAATATCAATTTCATTCTGATATTGTTTTATCTTTATTTGTTTTAAAGTGTATGTATGATTTGAGTTTCAATGAAACTAGAGCTGTGATAGGGACACTTCAAAAGAAGGGAAATGGAAGAAAATAGATTTTTTTCTTTACTAATATTCAACTTATTATTACTATTTATTTATAACTAAATAATTAGGTTATTATCAGTAATTATGGCCAAAAAAAAATGATATCACTGATCTAGAAAAGTGTTTGTATCGTCACATAATTCAATGTGTTTAACATTAAAAATATAAATTAAATTTTATATACATTTAAAATTTTTTTTCTCAAGTGCCCTTGTATAATTTATTTGCACTTGGATATGTTTTATGTATGTACTTCAATTTTTAGACAAAACTGTAAGCATTATAGTAGTCAGGTACTATTTTATTTATTACTTCTTTGCCTTTAGCTCATTCTCAGTATATGTTTGATTGTTCTTATTTAGCTCTACTTATTTGTTCTTTGTAGCATAGTTTTTCTTGGCTATTTTTTAGGCTTAGGATTTGTTTAATGTTCATTTAAGTGTTAGCCTCGCTTTTAACCACTTAGAGTCATGGAGGGAGGGGGTATCTACAGGTTGCCACCCCATTTTAAAGATCCATGGCTCAGGTTAAGCTTTTATTTATAGATAAATGCTTCCCCTAGGTGGGATTTGAGCTCTCAGCATCAGGATTGCAAAACTCCAATGGGTCCCCTGAGCTACCCTGGTGCCCCTTTAGGATTTTGTAAATAAAATTAGTGAAAAAAAATATCGATTATTTTTATTCAAATTATTTCAGAAATAAAGCTCTATTTTTTTTTCTTCTTTTAGCTCCAAAGAAAGTTTTAAAGGAAGACGTTGCTATGTGCTATGCTGTCAGATTACAACCCAAACCTGGGGCACTTTGTTTGGAGAAATGTGTTGAAGCTGGAGTTCCTCCGGGACCTTTGCTTGGCCAACTTAAAGGAGGAGAAGATGTCGTCCTTTCTTCAGGGAAAATTGTTCGGTCTGCAGATGTCACTTTGGCCCATGATCCTGGTCCGCTATTTCTAGGTCAGTAAGAAGTGCATGAATTCTTTGTTTCAAAAAATATGAATCATTCAAATTTAAATGGTTTTATTTTTTATTTTTACAAATCATTGGTCTTTTGATCTTAAGTTAATTTGTTGTGTCAATTCCATTGTGGTAGTGTTATAATGGCACCTAAGAAGGGAATTTCAGCTGCTAAAGTTAATTTGGCTGAAGAAACATTTCTGTACGGCATCATTAAAATCAAATACAAAATAATACACCTGTGTATTCTGGCTCTTATTTAGACTTAAAAGAATCCTCCTCTCCCTGCCTCACTTAAATTTAGTTCATTTTGGTAAATTGTTAGAACTTTATACCAACCACACTTCTTTTCCGTACATTTCAGTCCCAGAATCAATTATGGAAGGAAGGTAAAGTACAATTTTTCACTATTGTTAAATATTTATAAAGAATGTGTTTTTGTTTTCTCTGATTTTTACAAATATTTGTGAAAGATATACCTAAAACACTAAGTAGTTAAACCATATTTCTTTGTTAAAACTAATGTATTTTCTCCCACCAAGTTATTAAAAAAAAAAAATGATAAAAAAATTGAATTTATTTGTAACCAGAAAAGTATAATCACTTGTTAGATAACATGTTATCCCTTTAAGCTTATGCCAAATAGATACAGATTTAATTTTCTCTAAAAGGAAAAAAAAAAAATAATAATAAGCCCTGCATGAGACCATATACATATGCCGAGGAAGGAAAAACATATTAGGGATGTGTTTATTTACAAACCATGGCTGACTAAAAAAGGTTTAAGACGATATTCCTTTCTGAAAATCACTAGACCACTGTGCCCATTCTGGGATTCAAAAGCTATATATAAAACAGTTTTAGAAAAATTTGTACTTTTTCCCCCCATACCCACTGGAAGAGGCACAGGAAAGCTGTCTACAAAAGATATTTCAAGAATATCTGTTTGTATAGAGAAGAATACTCTCAGTTTTCAATTAGCAGACCCCTTTGTATAATTTGTTGTTTATCTAGTCCCTGAGAAAGTAATGCACAGTAGGCTATTATTGATATCTAAATGGACCTAATTAGGTTGCTAGTATTACTGGTGTTAGACCATTGAGTAGACCTGCCAAATAACAAAAGAACAAGACTACTAATGCTAATATTGGTTAAAACTGAAATGTTCTTTGATATTATTCCTTATATAATCAAAGACTAATTATCTTCTACCCGCTTGCAGTACTTTTGATTGGTCCGAGTTTATTATTAGGAAAAGTTTCAATATTCCAACACAATTGTGACATTGTGTTTAGTTCAAGATTTGATCTTGAGAATTGAATTAAAACTCCATTTAACTAAATAAAAAATAAAAAAATTAAATGAAAGCATTGCATTTATTTATTTACCAAATCTATTATCTTTATTTTAAAAAATTGAATACTAAGGCATGTACTGACTAATGTGCATGTGTGTGTGTGTATTCTGTGCACTTATGTGTGTACATATAAAATTTTGAACAGACCATATTTTAGCTACTCCAATGTAGAATTGGTGAAGATTGTTAATGTCTTAAAGGTCGTATCATGGGCCAACGTGAATAGCTAGATTTCCTCACAGGAAATTCACTTAAAAGATATTTATTATCTCTAGATATTCCAGGATCTTGCACAATTTAATCATTTCTTCAAATCTCAAAAAGCTTCAATTAAAAAGCTTGACAAATATTTTTTTTTAACTTGTAAGACATTCCCTTTAGCAAGGATGGATTTAATTATTTTATAAATATATAAAACCTAACTCTTGTGAAAGCTTGCTTTTTCTTTAAAAAAGTCATAAGACACATAAATGTGTTTTTCTTTTATAACATAAATTGATTTTTACCAAAACTACTGTGTTATAGAAATTAAGTTGATTCTTCCATTATCTTTTTCACAAATTTATTTTTCTTCAGCTTTTTAATAATTCTTCTTGAATTTACTATTATAGGGAATGGATCTCTTACTTTATAACAGCACTAGTGGACCCGGCAAACTTCGTTTTGCCAAAATATTTTTTTTTTAGGACATTGCTGGCCCTAAGCAAACATTAGTGTTGTATTATCACACGATTTAAATAGAGCTTTTAACAAAATTTACGGCCTTCAAATTAAAATTCACGGAATACCTATCATAAAGTTTTTCACAGAATAATTTCAGGTGTAGATATGGGCTCAATCAAAAAAGAAACACATGTATTTAAGGCAAATTGGAAATTATATTTATTTATTACCACATCTTAATGCCCCTCCGCCCGCAGACCAAAAATAAAAAATCAGACTTCACAGTGTCACCCGCCTGAATATTCTGAGGATTCCCTGAAAATTTCAACAAAATCGGCCCAGCCGTTTTAAAGTCCATACATTGCATACATACACACATCCTATTATATGTGTGTCTATATATATAGTCTATACATATACCAGCAGATGTTCGTGAAAAGATGTCGAAACCAAAACTCCAGCATCCGACCTGCTAGTCCAGTATATTCCTTTACCCCTGATTCCCTTATCTCCAGACTTTCCTGGAGGATTCGTCACTGAGGACTTAGGTGTTCCGAGGAACAGCTGGGATATCCTCCGATAACTTACAGGACCGCTGCCAGGGATCGAGCTTGGAATTGTAACCTGAACAATGTAAACCTTGCAGAAGGGGATTCCAGAATCAAAAGCCATTCTTCCTCTAGCTANATATAGAAGCTTGTCCTGAGCCATGGGTGTTTAAAATGGGGTGGCAACCTGTAGATAGCCCCTCCCTCCATTGACCCTAAGTGGTTGCAAGGGAGGCTAACACAGGAAAAAAAAAAAAAAATTTAAAAAAGAGATAACAGAATTCTAAGCTAAACAGATTATCAATCCAGTTTATCATGTCTCATTATGTCATGTATTATCAATTTTTTTTCTCCTTTAAAATACTACTAAGCATTTGCAAAATCTTGAAATTCCTATTACATATTTATTATTTATTGATAAATTGAACCGAAATGAAACTTTAATTAAATTAAATTATGCAGTATTTATGAGAGTGTATTTTTGCCACTGTCTCATATTTTGGTCTTCTCTGTACAATTCCTTTAACTTAAATTTTTAATTCTAATATTTAGTTGTTGTTTTTTGTTTGTTTTCAGTTATTGAAGTGCCTCATGAAAAATTTCTGCAAAACCTTGAGCATAACTTTACTAAATTCCTTGCCCCAGAAACTGAAGAGGACAGACCGCAACTTGTAGTGCATTTTACACCCCCAGAAGTCATGTCCCATCCATTGTGAGTGTTTAAACTAATGATATGTTTGGAAAATATCAAAAGAATTTTATTTTAATTATTTAATGTAGGTTTAAGTCGCAAAAAATTGATTTGGGAAATAAATTGAAAGGTAAACTTTTCAGTTCTGTTCATTATTTGTTGTCTCTTTATGATCCCTTGTGATCTATTAAAAAAATCTATTACATAAGAAAAATATATCTTTGCCATACTTTGTGAGTACTCTGAATGTGGAAACTCTGGCATTTTCCACCTATTTATATATTTAAGTGGAGCAAACTTAAATATGTAAATAGAACTCTTCCGCAGTCAGAGGCTGCTTTGTCCACTTAGATAATGCCTAGGAAATGGCTCGACTCCGGATCATAATGCTGTTCATCCAGCTTAGTTCCTTTTCCTTTATCCAATGTCCACTGCTCAAGACTGCTCAGTCATACATTATCCTTTCACATATGAAATAATTTTTTTCTTTTTAAGCCATTTTTGGCTCCCTTTGTTTTTCACATCTAATCTCAAGGAACCATGTCAAATATGTCTTTTTAGTTTTGTAGTGTTTGGCAAATGCTTTAGAATATTGCTATAGTCTTCATTGATGGCTATTTTAGATAAATTTTTATCTCAAAGATATAATCCTGGGCAAACAAACTTTTTTCCTCTTCAAATTGGGTCACATGTATCGATCTAACTGTGTTCAAACATCTGGACATAGTTTAGTTTAAATAAGGAAGTATCTATTTTGATTTTTTAAATATTATTTTTGTCTTATGAAGAACAATTTTAATTTAAAAACCGCATAAAACTATACATATGCCTAGAAGAGGTATTTTACTGATTTTATAGCTTATTACAATTTTCTTGAGAAGAATGAAAGCATTTTTATTAACATCGATAAATTAATGTGAAATGTGTCCATCCAAATTGAGAAGTACTTTGAAGAAGCTTTAAAGTTGTATTCTTTTAGTTTCTCATGTAAAGGACTTTTAATTTAATTTATTCGTGGTATCTTTTTACTAGTTGTTTTCATATTGTGAACCTTTTATTTTATAGGTACCAGAAATTTATGGGCGGTTTTCGACTAGGGACTAGACATTTATTAATGAACGATGCTAATAAATGTTTGGGAAGTACTGCAGTTCACAGAGTCCAATATAAATTAAATCTCTTAGACCCTCAGCTTTTCCCCATTTTAAAAGATCCTGGGTTCTCTGTGGTAAGTAAAGTCTATTATAGTTTTCTAAAATACCAAGTTGTATTTTATGATAAGCAACAGGCTTAAGATCAAAATACATACAGTTGATTTTCACCAAACAGGATATTTTTATTGTTATGGTTTTGAAAACTGGTAGAAACAAAGAAACATGTTTATTGTCAGTTTGTGAGTAAATTTTCAAAGATGAAACTTAATACTTTCCTCATATAATTATATTTAAAACAAATGCTTATGTACTTTTAAATAGTTAAGAGCTCTCTTTAAGAGCAGAAGCAATCATAAAAATCTTGGGGTTTATATATAACAATCATAAACATTTATATATTTA
>KZ807346.1:1038988-1056725 GCA_000696205.2 Oncopeltus fasciatus | reverse complement strand
ATAAAGTTAAGTGTATAAATAAATATAAATGTCATTGAATGGACAATAGCTGGAATTAATTAATATTAAGAAATTTATATTAAAATATTAATTATGAATAAATATGTAGTAAAACTTTTAGAGTGACACACCTTAGTGTACTGATCTGATCTTCATTTCAAGGAGTTGGCTACTGCCATTTTTTTAATGGAAAGATGGTATGCTTTAACTTAATATTTCACTCAAACATTTCCCATTCATTTAAATGTTGTTCACTTTTCCATAAATTAATTTCTTATACTTGTAATTGATTTAATTCACTTATGTTATTTTCATAAAAGTGAAGCTACTTGGCTTACCACACATTCACATTGAAAGTAAAATCATTCCTTTTCTAGTGCACTTTACATCTTGTTCTGACAAGATATAAGAGTATCTCTTCGATGTTTGCACTATGAGGTGTGGCTATTAAATAATGAGACTGATGTTGCTACAGAACTTGTCAATTTCGAACGACCGATAGCTGTGTAGTGTAAAGCTTTCTCTTTCGATTGCAGCGCCTCCCTTGTTTTGTCTAGAAATCATTCTGGCCGTAACCTTAGTTTTTGTAAGAGGTGTTTGTTTCGTTTAGCCGAAAACATGATAAGTGAAAGCGGATAATTGAATTGTTGTGAAATTTCACAGGAAATTAGGTAAAACCCCTAGTGAAACTTATCCAGTTTCAGTTCATTATAAAGATGAAAATATAGAAAAGTTCAGTCATCTGGTTTGATCTGACCATTGGTTAACAATCATGGGATTACTGAAACTGTTCAAATTGACAAAGAATGTGTAAGGCAAATTTTGCACAACAATTTGAACATTCGAAAAGTGTGTGCGAAAGTGGTGACTAAAATTCTCACGACCGAACAAAAAGAAGCTTGTAAAAAAGTGTTTACTGACACTTTAGGTGCCATAACAAATGCCCTGAACTTCTTGGAAAGAGTCATAACTGGGAAGAATCTTGGTTTTTCACTTATGATCCCGAAACAAAACATCAATTCATGCATTGGAAGGGCCCAACCTGACTGAAAGCTAAAAAAGCTTGAATAATGAGCGAATCGAAATTCAAAGGGATGATGATATTTTTTTTTTACATTCATGAGATTGTGTACCATCACTTGGTTCCTGAAGGTCAAACTATTGACAACATTACTATCATGAGATGCTTGCTCAATTCAGTGAAAGAATAAGGAAAAAAACTACCCGAATTGTGGAAGAACAAGTCTTGGGCTCTCCATCAGGACAATGCGCCAGCTCACAATGCATTGTCTGTTAAGTGGAGAGTTTTTGACTGTAGAGATTATTAGTAGATGTTATTTTGTTGGGATTCGATCAAGGTAGATCCAAAAAAACACAATTTAAAAAATTTGTATTTTTTAATTATTTGCCAACATTTCAGCTTACATTGTAACCCATTTTCAGGGCTTTCATGAAGGCGAGAGGGGACGCCGTGTCACCAGGATCCCACATTCATGGCTGTCATCATCCCATATTCTTGTGTCTGTCATGAATATGGGATCCTGGTGACAGGACGTCCCTCTCGCCTTTGTAGCCCTGAAGATGGCTTACAATGTAAGCCGAAACATTGGCAGATAATTAAAAAACCAACATTTTTTAAATTCAGTTTTTTTGGATTTACCTTGGCCGAACCCCAACAAAATAATATCTACCAATTGTCTGTCAAGATTTTTCTGGCCAAGTAAAACATCCCACTTTTGGGCCATCCGCCTTTTTCACCTGACCTGATACCATGTGACTTTTATCTGTTCCCCAAAGTCAAATCTGCATTAAAAGAAACAAGATTTCAGTCCAATGAATCTGTGAAAGAAAAAGCGGCATGAGCCATGAGCTCACAGAACAACTTCAAGCACTGTTTCAAACAATGGAAAATTCGTATGGAGTGCTGTAGGGATAGAAGAGGGGTGTATATTGAAGTTGATAAAAACTAAATATGTATAAATTTAAAACAAAATATTTACAGCAACAGTCTCCTTATTTAATAGCCAGACTTCATATTTCATATTGACTATTATTGAATGAAAAATGGGAATCTATGACCAAATCCTCTAGTTTAGAATAATGAGAAAATTTAATAGCTAATGAAATCCAAGTGTCTTCTTCATCAGGAGATTGAATATTTATATTAAAATATTTCAGAAAGTTATTGAGAGTAGAAATCTAATGGATATTTAAAATTGTTTTGTTATCACTCTCACAGATATAACATTAGCTATTCAGTAAAAAAAGAAGAAAGAAAAAAGGTTATTTTTTAAAAAGAGTCTTGGAGGAACTCAAACCCACGTTTTCTGATCGCGAGCCAGATATGCTGACCTCTTCACAGTGTGGGCCCTAATCCTGCCGTGTCAGAAATTTCTCCCTAGAAGTCTGGCTAAGGTGGAGTAAATGCAGTTACTTTTGGTACTGCAAAAGAGAGTCATACTAATGGTACCACACCAGGGACCTTTAATAATAATAAGTTACAATTGTTATTTCAAAGAAAAAAGTTTAAGCCACAGTAGGATTTGAACCAGTGTTTTCTGTTCACTAGGCAGATGTGCTGGTGCCTCTACACTATGAGGTGTTTGTTATTAGCTATGTGTTTGGGATGTCTTGAAATACTCACACCTGGATGTGAAATATAGAATCGCTTCATCTTGATGTACGTGTAATTTGACACTAACTTAGAGCACATTTGTTTTTTAGTAATTAAAGTAAAATACAAAAGTAAAGTAATTATGTTTAGAATCATATTGGACATCAGACAAGTAGGGCGTATTCATGAACAAAGCTAAATTTGTGAAATGCTTATTATTTGTCTAATAATTCTTTATCTACAGGTATTTTGTGAACAGCCTATTGTTTATACTTTGGTCTCAAATATGTTAATTGTTTTTATTATTTCATGCAGGAAAAAAATGGGAAGGAAAAAGAAAACATTCCTCTCAGAACTTTGAAAAATAAAGCTGCATCTCAAATAGTATTCGAAGGTCAAACCAAGTTGAAAATTGGTCTTAGGCCCCCTATTGATTCGTAAGTCAACTATTATTACTTTACTTTAGTTGATAGTTATTAAAAGTATTGTTTTTCTTATTGATATAAAAAAAAAGTCAGTCATGCAGGAGTTGTGTTAACTAGGCATATTTTCCATTTTCGACTAAAGATGAACATATATAGCAGTAAATGACTTGACTTTATTTTTCAAGCTGAAATGGATAGTGAAGAGTAAATAAGAAATTATTGCAAAATAAGTAATACCACTGAGGCTGACTCTTATCTGACCACCATCACCAGATGGTTGTGGGAAGGCACTCAATACTCCTTCATTCTTTAATATCTTCCTTATTGTATGTCTTTTGCATAATACATTTTTTCGTATCACTAATAATAATAATGATATCTATATTATTCAATTTAGTACCCTCTATATTACCCTTGCCCCACATCTGATTTCAATCAATGGGATTCTTTTAACAAGAAGTCCAAACACCGAATTAAGTTTGTATATTTTTAAAGAGGAGCAGCTATTCAACAATTGAAGTTATATTCTTAAATATCTTTCTAAAAATTTTACAGAATCTAACTGTTAGAATATTACATTTTACACCTATTAAGTTACATACATTTTTTCAAAACAATAATAGTAATTAAGATGTTAGAAATTAAAATTTTGATCTCTCTCTAATCCCCCCATCCCCTTTGACTGATCTCCTATGTAGGATCAGTGAAGATCTGCAGAAATTTTACAAAAGTCATGTCATGGTACATATGCGATCGCTTGAAATATTTTATAAACATATCCGCAGGATTCAAAATGTTTTGCATTCCCTCTAAGAATCTCATCTCTTAAAATTTCTAGGCATTCTAAATGGAGAGTTTTGATATGGAGATTATGAGGGGAGAATTTATTGGGGTTCGGTCGAGGTTGATTCAAAAATGCAATTTAAAGAAATGTATTTTTTTTTATCAACCTTGACTGAATCCCAATAAATTCTAGGCATTCCTTGAAGCTCTTTTATTTGTGTCTATCTGGCTACAGTGCCAAGTTTCTTACTGGAGAGTTAGACTAAAAGCTTTCAGGAAGACTAATTCTATTTTTTATTACATAGAAGAAATATAGGAATATATATGATTCTTTTAAAATGGTTTTACTTGTACCTTGAAAGTAAGGGGGAAAATATTCAACTTTACTCTCCCAATTTGAGGTAGACTACTCCACACCTTTTTTATGAGAGTATTCTTTCATGGCCAATTCCAGTAGGTAATATTTCTTAATAGTTCAATGAAGTTGCCCACTTAATTCTTCAGCAGGGTCATCTTGATGCCACTTGGTAACATCCATCTTTTCTTGGAGTCCAATTTTGATCAGTCAAGAGACCTAAGTGTTTGTTTTCATCTGCTTTTCCTTCAGTTGTCTCACTTACTCATTTTGAAATTTTTGCCATTGGTGCCCTATGACTTAGTGAATGTACCTTCTTTTTTGCTTGAGGTCTTAGATATTCAGAGTTCCTAATCAGGAATCCAGAACCTGCAAGTACATCATAAGGATAGTAGATTATAAATTATTACCTCTTAGAGATAAGTGTTATGGACACAAATTCATTATAACTTCACAACAGAAATATCACTGACTCATCAGAGATGGAACTGTTCCTTACTATGGTTAAAAAAGCACTCCCTAACCCCACAATTCACTTATTTCATTATGATTTATGTATTTTGTAGCTCTTGAATTTAGACATAATGAATGCATGCCTTGTCTATTTAATATTATTCAGTATTGCTCTCTTCATAGATAAAGACAGCAAGACACCTTTATGACTAGACGTGGGTGGTAATCAAAGGTAATTAGATGAAATACTGATTTTTTTCTAACAGTGACTGCTGTATATCGAAACTACTAGCTGTCATTTGAGTTCATTTTGGAGGTTGCCCTCCTGTATCATCCATAAATGGGAAATGAGATAAATCAAGCAGATTAACTATTCCTTTGAATGATTATCTTTGAGTTAATGTAATAATATTTAATTCTGGAAAATTTACTTTTAAACAAGATTTTATTCTTGCAACTGTTTAGTCTCTTCTTTTATTTAGACAATTAAATATAAATCTTTTTATTTTACTGATAAGTTTCAGAATATGTAAAAATTTGGAATTTTATCTATTTGGAAATGTTTATGATACAAACAAGCAGTTGAAGGTGCTGCAAGTACATTTTTTTTTTTAAATTTTAGGCACACTTTATTTGTAATAAAAAATCATAATTTTGAGAATCTAAGTATAGAAGTATCTGAAGTTTCTGTAGTAACTAAATGTGCGCACACTCTATTGGTTAAAATGATTTATTTTGCTTTCCTGTAACATGACTTCTAGATACCACCCTAGCCAAATAAATATGTGTCTTTCTAAGTCCTAGTAATCATATTACTGAAACCAAAGACTAACGGATAATACCTCTATATAGAGAAAGTGTGGAGATAAACAATTGAAATATTTTGACCAAACTCCAATTACTTTTTCAATTGGCTAGCAATTCTAGATTATGTAGGGATTTAAACTTTACATCTAAAGGCTCACTTATTTCATATCTAATTAGTCATAATAACTAATGCGGCTCGAACAAAATTTGACGAGTGATTCTTGTTGTACCAAAATTAGAGAATTTCTATGGCAACTGAGGGAATTGAATGTCTTTTATATTGCATTCAGGTTTACTGCAATAGTCTTTCTCAGAGAGGAAATCATTATATTTTAACCATCTTATGGTAAGTGCATCTTAGCTTCTTCTTTTTTTTTTTTTTCTATCCCCTTGTGTGCCTCAGCATAGAGAAGCTCTTAGCCTGAAGCTGTTAGCTATATTGCTCTGAATCAGGTGTACTTTCCTGCGAGTAATTAGCCCAGCAGCACACGGTTTTCCCAGGCAGATACCTACCAAAGTACTTTACCACGCCCGACCTTGCTTACTTCTGTGATTTGACAAGAACCGGTGTTTTCAACGTGGTATGGCCATTGGCTTCATCATAGCAAAAGGAAATATATCAGTAGTGTACTTAATGATGTTTTCTTATAATTAAACATTACTTAATGAAGGTATTATGGAAGTAAAGCACTTGTGCACATAAAACGATTTTTTTTTAATAATTTAAAACGCATTTCATTAGTTATAGTTAGGCAGTTAAATTGGACCAATTTTTTAATAGAACTTGTCTTTATTGGCTGCTTGATATAGACTCTTTGGTTGAGAATGTTCTTTCCCATAAGCAGATACTTTGAATGCAGTGCAATTTTTTCTTGTACAGTTTTCTTTTTAAACTGATGTTTGGAAAAAATCTATCCTTATCCCAATCAAATAATGAAACCTTCTCATTAACTCTTTAACTCCTAGTGTAGTACAAGAAATGCCTATGAAAAAAAATGTAATAACATCTTACCTCAAATATAAATATTACGATATTGTTTTCAGGTTTTTAATAAAATAAGTATTTAAAATATTTTTTATTTTTTTTTTAAATTTGAGTATTAGCAATTCTCTGATATATTACAATTTGTATAGACTAGTAAATGCTCTGATAGCCCAGGCATATTAACTTCTACCAACCTTTAAGATTAACCAAAAAGTTCCTGAGTTTCTTCACATGATTGATGCTTGCTCCGCTTAACTTCTGGACTCTATGCCAATAGCAATTAATTCTTAATGAAGGAAAAGTATTTTCAGTGTACAAAAGTTTATTAAAAGCACAATGGCTATTGGAAGTTTGTGCTTTCCTATGAAAATCAAGCCCTATGCAAGGTGACAATACCAGTCAACCAAAACATATTATCCATTAGATAATTGCCATTTACATTAGTCTCTATGGAAATATCAACGGACCTTCACCATAGTTCCTGCCTCAGTTCAATAATTCTTTATGCTTCTACTCCTCATTCAAGTACTTCAAGTACAATTACGATAATACCTACTATCCCCCATATTAACCTTGAATCTTGTATTACATAAATCTCTTACAGATGTATTGGTGGCACTAGCAGCCTACTTACAAGTTCCAGGACTTAATGTGGAGAGCCAATTCGACATTGGTGATAATTTTAATATGAATTTGTCTTTCTTTGAGTTCATGAGGCTTTTTATTGGGTCATCTCTTAAAGGCTTAAAAACTTAAGTTCTTTTGTAATGTTAATTGCAAAAGTGCTCTCTCTTTTAGGCCAAAATTGTTTTTAGGTGCTAGATAGATTTCACATAATCACCCAAATAGAGCATAAATATCGGCATCATTCCGAAAGATATTGGTATTTGTCGGACTATGAATGTTTGAATATTCTTGAATTAATAGAACCTTTTCCTAAAACAATAGCCAGCTCAATTTCCCCACTAATTTAAGAAGGGCTTAAGGGTTATAATTGCAACTTATAGGGAGGAGCTTTTGTGCAAGAATCATGGACTTAGGGATAGACTGTCACTAAGACATGTTGATAATTGTTCACCTCCTGTTGGTTCACTCTTTGCTAAGTTGTTGAAAATATAGCTCTCACTTGTGAGAGGACACCATACCTGTTTCCTCTGCCTTTCTTGATGATTATCTTGAAGAAATAAAAATGTCTACATTAATCTTTGTTAACTTAAAGTATTCTCTATTAACAATTATCTTCTCTAAAAATTATTTAATTTCATAGCAGATTTTTAGTAAATAATTATGTAATAAAAATAAAATTTAAAATGCAATATTGATTGATAGTGTGGGAGGGATTTTAATTGTTTAGTCTTTTAATATTATTTTAAATACAGATCTCAAGTTAACATAATACTAGAATAGAGTACCCATCTCATATATTTTATCACTATGACAAATTTTTTTAAGGAAGCATCTGATTTTTATGTATCTGAATAAATAATTTTATATATTTATACTTTTTAACTTTATCATTCAACAGATATTGTTAAAATACTTAATTTATTTATAACAAGTGAACAAGAGGGAACAGAATAAAAAATCTAACTGTCCCAGCCAGGACTTGAACCTGGATCTCCTGCTATCTGGGCCTGTGTATTTACCATTTATGCTACCAGGAAAATTAATGGTAAATGGCCCGGATAGCTGGAGATCCAGGTTCGAGTCCTGGCTGGGACTGTTAGATTTTTTATTCTGTCCCCTTGCAATAAAAATTGTTAAAATTTATGTGGGATTAAATACCACAAAAAAAATTTATTTATTTTCCTTTCCAGAATGGAAGCACTTCAAATAGACCCAGACTGTTATCGGTCTGAAGTTAACAAAATTGAGGAATTTTCTGAAGAACTTTCTAAGTTGAAAACCATATTTAGTAACTTTCCATCTACTGTTGATGAATACCCCCATGTTGTTTTTCTTGGAACTGGCTCTTGCATTCCTAATAAAACAAGAAATACGTCAGCAATTTTGCTAACTTTGAGGTATGTGCTTACTTTTATAATAATTGTATCAGTGATTATACTGTGAAGAACATTGGAATAATAATCTGTTTATCAGAAGGCAGTTTAGGTAAAAATGTGCTTTTATTCTACTTTTATAACATTTTATTATATATTTTTTCCTTATCAATTTTTCTCTTACAGGCACCTTAACTGTGGCTTTCCCCTAGGAAATTTATGTTTTTCATTGTATTGTATTTGCTTATTTATCTGGGAAACAAGGTTTTTTTTAATAAGTTATTTGAAATGAACTTTGTATTTTTTAAGTAAAAAAAAAAAAAATATAGTGTTTATGACTCTTCTCATATATGTAGTTAAACAAACCTCTACTGTAACTGATATTCTGATATTTTTCTAGTCGTTTTAGATTATGTTTGTCTGATTTAAGGTGGCTGCTAATAAGTGGATCTAACTTATCCGCAAGCCATTTTTTTTTTTTTTTTTTTTTTCAAAAGAAGCCAAGAAGGTCACACTCCAAATATTTTTCAATGCAAAAATCTGTATTACAATAAAAAGTGTGAAACCTATTTTGGGATGAGTAATCATTATATGTTCTAAGTAGTAGTCAGTTTAAAGCCTGTGATTTGTTTGGCTGTCTATAACTGAACAGATATAAGTCTTTCAGGGTTCTTGATCACTTCAGAGAGTAGCACACTTATAGAGTTATGATTATGAGCTCAAAGACTGAGAGTTTAATTGTGCAAACCTTAGTGCTTTAAAATCTTAATCTCTATTGTATCTGGATTTGTGATGTGATATTTGTGATTGTGATATCTAAAAACACTAAATTCTCAATAAAGAAGATTATAAATTAACTACTGAGTCATATCCAGGTAGGCAGTTTGGAAAATATCTCAGGTTTAACTAATGTTGAGTTACATCACTCTGCATTTGTTTAAAATTAAGTGATAATTATTAGATGTTTCTAGTGTTTATGGCGGTCAAGGTCGATCCAAAAAGATACAAATTTAAAATATGTGCATTTTTTAAATTATAGGCGAGAGGGGATGTTTAGTCACAAAGATTCCATTTTCATGACTCATGTCGATATATATATATATATATATATATATATATATATATAACCAACATATACAATGCACTGAAATCATAACCAGGTTAATTCAAACCACCCATCTGATACAGTTTGAAAACGCCACCATCCTAGCACCATCCCACCAACCTGCAGAACAATCAGGGAAGCCATAAAAATCATAAAAAATAATGTTAATAGAGAAAAAAGATATAGATTAAGTCAAAATTGAAAACCAGAATTATCATTCAAAGACAAAACAGCTGCCAGTGATAACAGGAGCCAGACACCTCTAGAAAGAAACAGATAAGAGCCTACCAATGGGAAGGTAGACTTAGGTCAAAGTATGGTGTTAGGCAGGTATATAAGCCCCCTGGACCTGGAGTCACTCTCTTTCTATTTTTAACCCTAAAGAAACCATAACATAATGAGCAAAAGTTTGGCAAGAAGAAACTTAACCAATTATAATTTAGTTGATTAAAAAAAAAAAGAAAAAAAAACTGAATGTAATTCATTATATATGAACAAATAATTCAAACAGAAAAAAAAAAAAATGTTATTGAAATAAAAGAGAAAATGTAGAATTTACTAAATTTTACATGTTTTCATATAATTTGACTTTCAAAAGTTGAAGTAAAATAGGTAAACTTATATTTAAAATAGGAAAGAAAAAAATACTCTTTATATTTTCTACATTTTAATTTTTTACACTCATCTATTAATATAATAAGAAAATAGCAACATTAGAAATGGGGGAAAATACAAGCACTAATTTGTATGTCTTACACTTGAAAAAGTGCGTAAGATAATGCTTAACTTGTTTAAATTACTGTATATTTTTTATTTCTAATGAAAGTAATACAAATAATGAAGTATTTTACTCTTAATTGTATGAAAAAATGTTTATTTTGCATGAAAAATCTGAAGAAAAACCACAGGAATTTTCTGTCAGTAATCAAGGAAATGAATACCATACTTGTCCTTTCTCTTCTACAATATTTCAATAATAACCAAAAGACAGACCTTATCTTGAAGGTGTAAGTCCTTTTTTGTCATGAGTCATATGCAAGAGTGAGAAGGGGGGCATACTATAAATTCTGGTTTGTTTAAATATTTATAATGAATAAATTATATTGTCATGACAAAAATGAAAATGTAAGATGTCATCAATAAATATTTGTAATTAATAATTTCTTCTAACTTTCTCCTTAAAAGCTGGTTACAGTGAGCTTGACATAAATAAACAAAGCTCAACTACTTTTCATAACATGAAATTTATGAAATATTTAAAAATTGTTCTTAGTGAGGAGTGTCGAATAATGCTTGACTGTGGTGAGGGGACTGCTGGCCAAATCATTCGCTATTATGGATACCAAGGCGCTGCTGAAGTATTTTCTTCCCTTAAAGCAATTTATATTTCTCATCTGCATGCTGATCATCACATAGGTAGTTGCTGACTAATCACATAATTTTTTATACTGATTCTTCTGGTAATAACTGTTGTACATTACAACTGAATTTATTGCATTTTGGCTAATTACCAGGATTATACCTATTTTTTTAGAGTTTTTAAACTTGAGGATCATTCCAAACTCAAATGGAGTCATATTAACATTTAAAAAAAATTATTTTCTAATTTCTCCTACTATATATATATATANGTGTGTGTGTAAATATAAATACATACATACACACACACACACATATATAATAAGAATAGGAGAGAGAAAGAGTCTAGTGAACACACCAAAAATAAATAATTACAATAGTTATAATATAAATTAATGATTGTATTTTTTTCTTTTTTGTATGTTCACTGCACTCTTTCTCCCTCCTGTTATTAATTATTATATATGGGTATATATAATAACTTATAGGTATAAATCATGCCCATTATGGATACTTCTGAAAAGGGCAACATTCAGAAATCCTTATTTAACTATCTAACTAGGTTTCTTTGTGCAATAGTATGTTTTTAGTTAAGTGTCTACGTTTTGTGAAATTAGCTAGGAGTAGCATCCTTAAACTTAGCATGGTTTTACTATATCACAATAGGTTTTCTCAATGACTAATGTTTCTAAAATACTACAATATGCTATTTAAAATTTAGTTCAGTAATAAAACTTTGGATTATTGTCATTAAAAAACTAATTACTATTAACTACTTAAGCATGGCAATTTTCCATTAAAAGAAAAGTTTTATCAATTTATTCAGAAGGAAAATGTCAATTACCTTTTATTATAAATTGTTACATTTTTATTGTTTCATTCTGTGAAAATTATAATATTCTTTAAAAGTGTGATATTATATAAATTTTTAAAATTTGCAACAACCTTTCTGTAAAATATTCTGAACAAGTATTTTATGGTACAGTTGAAAATCATTCCAAAGAATTTAATTGTAACATTTTCTATATTTACCCTCTTATTTTCTTAATAACACAACGGATTCCTTTTATCAGTTATGTCAAAACACTATAGTCAAATATTACTTGCATAAGTAATTTTCTCACTTATATAGTTTCTACGGAAACATCTTATTAATAACTAATGTATGAAAAAGCATCATAAATATTACTGTATATTCTAGGACTAGTGGGACTCTTGAAATGTAGGCCACGTACAGCACCTCCTTTGTACCTTCTTGCTCCTAGCCAGATTACGACATGGCTGAGGCGGTGTGATGAATATTTTGAAAGCATTCTCAATTCCTACATCCTAGTTCCTAATGCTGATTTAGTAAGTGTATACTTCATTTAGTATTAACTTGTAGTTGCATCAAGTTAACTTCTGTTAGTTGGTACAACAAAAATAATTTGGAAATTAAAATTTCAGGAAAAAAAAACCTTCTCTCTAAAACAGGAAAAAACTAGTGAAATTATAATATTATTATGAATTAAATAATTTATGTACTAATTTTTAATATGTTTATTATAGCTTTAATAAGTTTGTAAAATAAAGTTTTTTGTGTTGAGAATTAGAGCATATTATTTTTAATTTAACACATATTTTTCTTCATTTTAGCTTTATGATCATTATTACCTGGATGATAATCTTAAAGAAGATCTTCAATCCACTCTTGGCTTGACAAATATTGTTACTACATATGTTCGGCATTGTCCACATGCATTTGGAGTGAGTTTTACTACTAAGAGTGGTTGGAAAATAACTTACTCAGGAGATACTATGCCTTCTGAAGCTTTAATTGAAATAGGTTGGTATTTTTTTTTTTTTTAAATAATTTTGTTACAAATTAAAACAAAAATGTAACCTCCTTTTCAACCCAACCACTTAGGGTTGTGGCCTGTTATCAATTAATTACAATTTAAAACTCTCACAAATATTATACTCAATGTATGGAAACTTTCATTACAGCTGTAATATATAGTGTAGTACATTTTCCTAAAAATACTTATTCTGTCCACCTGGTGTTTTGGATGGAGGCAATTGCTATTTTATAATTAATCAGTTTATTTGAAAGAACCTATAGTACCTCGGGTCGGTATATGTAGGGTTAACATTCCATATGGCTAATATTAAGCTCTGTTGACATTTCCTGTCTGTTTCTTATGGATCTGTCTGGCAATTTGTGATTTGATATTTAAGGAGAAGTGGGTTATCTGCCCACTTTCCCGAGTCAGGTGGTTGAGCTACCTCCTGTCTCACTCAAAGCCCTGCTCTCCCATCTAGGGTGGCTACCTAGGGGAATTCACCCTAGGGCATGTAGTGAAAAAATGAAAAAGTCTCCAACAGTACTCAATTTAGATTTTATAAAAATGAAATACATATAATGCTAAATTATAAAAGTATTATATTTATAATGAAATATTTTTGAAAGAAGTCTTTTGTAAAATTCCCGTTATTTGGAATATTCCTATAGAATTGAAATATTGGAATATATATTATAGTAATATTCCTTAATTGTTTTTTCTGACAAACTCCCTTTTTCTGGGCAGATGTCTAGGGAATATGGCTTAAGCAGAAGTTAGTATTATTATTATTATTGGGTATTGTGTATCCTTACACTAGCGTAAGGATACACAATACCCTCTCTCCAACCAATGATTTTCTTAAAACCAAATTTTAAAAAATTTTGCCTAACCAACTCTTAATAACTTTCTTCCCATTCAATTAAGTAATTAATTACTACTTCATATTCTGTTTATAGGACAAAACAGTGATCTTTTAATACACGAGGCCACAATGGAAGATGAACTGGTACAAGAGGCTAAAGCCAAACTCCATTGTACAACATCTCAAGCAATTGCTGTTGGAAAGAAAATGCATGCTAAAAATGTAATACTGACTCACTTCAGCCAGAGATATGCCAAGCTTCCTAGGATTGTAGGCGAAGACTTGGGAGACAATATTGGTGTTGCATTTGATAATATGAAGGTATATATTAACCATTTATTGTATATGAGGATCTAATAAGGAGTGAGAAAAATTATAATTATTGGTTATTGATGATTAACCACCACAATCTCTGATTTTAAGAAACAGTACAGTAATAATAAATTTAAAAATATTTGTGCCCATCTATAAATTCTCTTGAATGACTCTTAAGAATATTCATTATGACAGACTTTTTTTTTTAAATGCAATCTTTGTATGAGTAACATTACATTTTTCCCCCCTTTTTGAAATGTGATGACATTCAATTTATTTTCACTTAAAATAATAATTTATAAAATGTTATAGCAATCTTAATATTTTAAACTTTGAAATTTCTCAAAAAATTTTATAAAACTTTGCAATACTGCAGGCAAGGAATGCAGTAAAGTCAGTGTTCTTTGCATATTCAAAAAGTTGATCTGTCATACAGAGTGTGTTTCACTTCTATACCCGTACTTCACAGCCTATTTTCCTGCCAGTTTATAAAGAAGGCAAGCCAAGGTATCTCACCACTGTTGGCCTCAAACTTCTTAAAAAGGTCTTGCCAATTTTCACACTGCATACCTGGAGCTTTTCTTCATATGTTTTACTAGATGGACAAGCTTTTTAGCTGTGTTAAGTTTTCCAGGGCTTGGTTCAGTGTTCCCTAATTGAGAACAATTTATCTGCTATTTATTAACCTCAACCCTGTTTGGTAATGACCTAGTATTGGGAGTGAGCCTTATAAACAGTACATTTGAGAGCCCTATATATGACAAAAGGGCTGTTACTTAGTAATATGCTCACTCCAATTGATCCTTATCTCTTTTTGTTCAACGGAAAGATTATTGCCTTTGTCCATTCTTATGGCATTTTTTCTCTTCTCAGTTTTACATTATGTCCTGATTTTTTCAGTGCTTCTCCACTGTAGTCCAAGAACTCAGGCTGTACCCCATCCATGCCTGGTACCTTGCTATTTCTTAGTTTTATCAAAAAAGCACTTCATCTCTTTGGCATCTAGAGGCTCAGCATCATCGTGAATATTGCCTGTATTTCGCTATGTGATTGGCCGACTATACGTTTTGGTGGTTTTCCCCTTTCTTCTCCTCAAATAAACTTTCAAATGTCTCCCAGGAGATGAAATATCAAAGTTTAAAATGCTCCAAAAATTTTTTTAGAGGCTATTATGTCCCCAAATTTGGTGCAAAAAATAATTTTTAAGCTGAATGTCCTTGATTCCAACCATTTTACTATAGATGGGGGGTAAAAAAAAGGTAGATATCTATAAAAGAAAAACAGAGAGAAGCAATTTATATTCAGTAGTGATAATAGATTCTTCTCTATGAGAACAATGTTATCCTGATTACTCACCCAATGGAAAAATTGTAGCTTTTATTCAGAAATTAATATATATATATATATATGTCTGAAAATGACATACATAATAAAGTTTTCTTATGAAGTAAACTTGTAGATTTCTTACAGAATGTTCTTCCTCCTTTAACCTTCCATTTTAATATAATAATTCATTCATTTATTTCAGTATGTTCTACATTAAAGTTACAATACATCATATAGATGAAAGTAACATATTAATGTTTGGAATTAGATTTTCCATTTATCTTGAAATAAAAAGTTTAAATTTACTGTTATTTAAATCACAATCATATACATGTATATATATGAAATGGATGCTGGGTGTCATTTTCCTTATTCTAATTTAAAATTTACATAATTTTTTCTAGATAAATATGTTGTGTATCTCATTCTCAAAAACATAACTTTAACAATATAACTGAAGGGTTCCATATTTATGTTATCATATGTTTTAGGTTCGTTTTGGTGATCTTCCAAGATTAAAGTACTTATATCCAGCCTTGAAACTAATTTTTAGAGAAGATATTATAGATTTAGAAGAGATAGCTTTCAAGAGACAAATGCGAAAAGAAAGAGCAAAAAGGTAGCTCACATAGTTTTATTTTTAATTATGTAAATAATAATATATTTATATTGATTCCAATTTTTTATATTAATCCTGACCTCTTAATTCAAGCTAAAGATTATTTTATTTTATTTATTGAGATAGAGAAGAGAATGTGTGTGATATTCAAGTAACATATTTCAATATCTGTCAAAAGATGATTGGCATGACATTTTTTTTCTCCACAATTCACTTTCACCTATCTTATGGAACTACCATCTACAAATAAAGGAACGAACTGCAGCAGCGACCTTTGGCATAAACTTTAAACCAATCTTGAGATTTTAAAATTTACATGTTTCAATTTAAGTTAGCCTATCAAAAGAAATGAAATGTACCAGCTAAAAGATGAAATATAGATTAAAATTATATTGGCTTAAATGAATATGACATTGCAAGACTATGAAGTTCCTCCTTCCTTGACTTCAAGAGAAAAATGAACTTTTTCCCACCTCAGAGTATTATGTGTAAATGTGTGTATATGCGTTCAAATTTTGTGTAAAATGTACTACAACAATCATCTTCAAAGATAGGAATTGTAATCCTTTGGAAAATATTCTTACATAACCTTACTTTAAAAAACATTAACTTGTTTTACAAGTATATATTTTATTGATTAACAAAAGATATGCACACTTTATTTGATGGTTTTAATTAATCAATTTCATTAGTATAAAGTAGTAGTGATTGTAAGGTACCCCCTACAACAATCACTACTACTTTATACTAATGAAATTGATTAATTAAAACCATCAAATAAAGTGTGCATATCTTTTGTTAATATATAATACTTATAGATACAACAATTTCAGATGGGCTGACCAGAACTGCTATAGTACAATTTTTTTTTTTTTTAATTGCTCTAAAATTTTGTCTAACCACATTATTAATCAGGTTACTGCCTACTTTTATTATCTGATAGGATTTACTTAAATTGAGGTATAATTATTGGAAACTTAGTAATTTTAGGAACTATATCATGCTTAAAGAAATCTAAATAAGTTGATTTAATAGAACACTTGAAAAATGAGTGACATTCAAAAAATGTTATGTTCACTAGAAGCTTCTGTATCTACTTAGCTATTAATCGGTGATCCTTTACTCTCTATTGTACAATTTGAAAAGTGCATTGAAATCTAAATTTTTTTGTTAAATTTGAGTTCAAAAACCTCTTGTTACTTGCATAAATAAATTTGTATTTAAACGTATGTTAAGGTACTAATACAGGTTATTATTTAATACTTACAATTAAGAGTAGAGAATTTGTTGTGGTTTGGTCATGGTGGATGAAAAAAAATGCAATTTAAAAATTATCAAATCAAAATATTTACTCATTTAAAATTATTTTTTATTATCTGGCGATGTTTTGGCTTAAATAGTAAGCCATCTTAAGGGCTAAGATGAAGGCAAGAGGGGATGTGTTTTCTTCTAGAAAAAATCTGAATGACAGACAGGAAAAAAGTCTGCATAACTTAAATAAACTTCCTAAAAAATTCTCCATTTTAACTGGTAATAAACGTGCATTTTTAAAGCACCAGGTTTATGTATTACCATAAGGAACCTGAAACATAAGTGATAAGATTCCTTATTTGTCTAGATTCCAATTGATGAATTCATTATTAAAATTTAGCTTTGGTTCCAGTTTTGAAGATTAAGTTGTTCTAAATTTAAATTAAGAAGAATTCCAGTTTTTATTTAAATTAAATTATTTTTCTTTTATCAATGTGGATTGAGATATTTAAAAAAAAAAAAAATATGAACCACACAAAAGTTAAATATAAAGTCCTCATCTTAGAAATAAAATATTTATATTTAAAATTTGAGTTTCTGTTTAGCCCCTGTCCTAACTTTTTGAATAACAAATATCATCAAATAGATATTTAAT
>KZ807346.1:1023660-1038700 GCA_000696205.2 Oncopeltus fasciatus | reverse complement strand
CCCCCCCCACCGTCCTACCAACTGCCACCCTCAACCTTCTCACCATATTCATCTGATGTAGCTTCTAAGAAAATCTTATACATCCAGGTTGTAGAGCTGCTCTTTAAATCTTCTCATGATGAAGTCTGATAGATATGAGGTTAGTGGGAGAAACTTTTTAGTCTTCATAGGAGAATTTATTGAAAAGACAGGGATACTTTCCTGAGGTTCTGGACCTCCTGGAAGTAGGAGTAAAACAGGATGTGACAAATGTGTCAGGTCTCATAAGGCCCACTTTTCCAGCTCTAACTAAAGTCACTTCATACTCAGATATTCAGTCAGTAGGCGGCTATCTAGCATACCTCCCTTCTCAATTGCCTTCTATATCATAGGTGGAGATCTTCTGTTGATAAATATGAGACTTAAGAACTAACATGACACTAATTGAGATAGGTTGTGACACATATAAGTAGGTATGTGCCTCCATTATGAGCCTTCACTATGACCCCATTTTCCTTAACACTCATTGAAAGAAAAGTTCTGTTGAAAATTCATAATAAATTGAGAGAAAAAAAGCCATACCCTGTAGTCAGTAAACATGTCAGAATTTAAGAACAAGTGTATGAAAAGCCTGCTTATCTACTTTTCACTATCAGGAGCTATATTAACTAAAGAGATTTCACATGTTTCATTAGAAATAGATAGAAATAAGAGTAAATGACATATTTGGTATTGCAATTCATGGAAAGCAATGTGTGCAAAGCTTTCGAGTATCCGGGAGAGGTGTGGAAAGTGATCAACCTCCATAGTTACATTCTTGAATATCTGCCATAATGTGTGATTTTTGAAAATATGATATAAATGTTAGAAAACTAAAGTTTACAACTTTAATGTGTAATTTTACAACTTGATGCTTTGATCGAATTGATTAAAAAACCCTGACAGCTAGTAAACCTTAAGCTTTCATCTAACATAATGTCTTAGTATGGCATGATTTGTTTTTGAAACAGCCAGTAAAAGTCTTCAAGGAAAAGCTGAAGGCTTTAGTAATGCTTTTAAAAACATCAATAATTACTTAAACTAGCCTCCAATGCTCAATAATTGTTTTTTTAGACAAATTTAGAATAAAATTAGTGGATAAATAACAGATTCATTTTAGTTGAATAACTAGAAATACAATCATTTTTCCCTATATAAAGAATTGTCAGTAAGAAACTTGTATTTTTGTACAAGTGTTGAAGAGCAAACATCTGTAGAAGGCATATTTTAATGAATAAGTTATATCTATTTCTAGAGGCGCCAGGGTAGCTCAGCGGATCCGTACGGGTCTCGCAATCCTGACGCCGCGGGTTCAAATCCCGCCCAGGTCAATCTTTTATTTATAATATAGAAGCTTGACCTGAGCCATGGGTGTTTAAAATGGGGTGGCAACCTGTAGATAGCCCCTCCCTCCAATGACCCTAAGTGGTTGCAAGGGAGGCTAACCCAGAAAAAAAAAAAAAAAAAAATCTATTTCTAGGTATAGGAGTTTATATAGTGAAAAGTAAGTGAACTTCAATTAATCATCATAATTTACAGTAGTGATTTCATATAATACGGCTAATCTTCCAACAAAAAATGCTTGCTTGAAATTAGGATTCCTCATTGAAAATAGTAGCAATGTATCAATGGCAATGCATTTTTTGTGAACAGCAACATGCAAAATAGAAATAACTACTTTTCATCAACAAATGTATTGCAGAAAAACAGGCAACATTTATTTATGAAAATCTAAATTTTACTTTGCTAAAAATTCAAACTTTGCAAGCACTGAGTGCAGCTTTAGTCATATAACTTGTCAAATTTATGCATTAGCTATCTTAAAGGAGAGATAGGCTAAGGAAATTCTCAAAGATCTTGCTATTTAGTGTTTATCATCTTACCTTTATTTGATGACTTTCTTTTCTATATTCTGGACTTATTTATGTTTTGAATGGAAAACATTTCAGATTTATTTAATGGCGAGTTGATTGTGGGGACAAATCTCCAGAATTTTCAATGTTGAGTTGCCATTTCTTCAGACTGCTTCAGTTTAGAGTGTAAAACTAATTCCAATATTTATCATTTTCTCAATCACATCTTGTCTCTGAATGTTAAGTAATTTCGAGTGAGGATATACCATATCCCATAGAAATATATACCATATTTCTTTTAAATTTTAAACAATAACATCCCTAGATTGCTCAAAAATTGACTTAAAATATTTCCAGATAATTTTATTAATTATACAAAATTTTAACAATTTTTAAAAGGAATAATTAGTATATATTTTTTATTTACTGCCATATTTATCAATGCTAAGGTGAACCCACATTTTTGTCACAGACTGCAGGAGTAATGATGTCAGATGCCAATAGAAATTAGATAGAATCAAAACTAACTGTGCCAGCTATCTGTTTACCACATACTTGGTATAAGAAATTGAGAAATAGCCAATGTAAGAAGATTAGTTTGAGGATTTGATTGTTATATAGTTTATTTTTATTAGTAAGTTGTATTATAAAGATATACACACATTGTTATACTTTATTGTAACCAATAAATTTATGTATATTTCCATCAAGCTTATATAAATAGGAAAACCCATTAGATAAGGATTTTTTTTTTTAACACGTGGAGAAGTGTTTTTGTGAGTGAAATAATGTTATGAGTGTTGCTGGACATATTGAACCTAAATCAGGTGAACTGAAAAAATTGTAAATATAACTTTCCAGAGAAGTGTCCAAAGGGCTGGAAGGTAAGATGCCCTTTGAATTATGGGAAGTTGAGCTTTTGATTTGTGAGAAGGTTAGAATGAAGTTTTCCTAATGAATATCATTTTTTAAAATATTTTCTCTAATTATCAGTTAGTTAGTCAATTATTTTCAGATTAATAAAACAAAATTTATTTATTATATGTACATTTTGGCTTAAATTTAATTTTCAGGGCAGTTGACAGAATTAAAATGTGGTAAGAAAAGATAAAAAATTGAACAGTCTGGAATTAAAACATTATAAATGAGTACGTAGAAAGTGTATTATCAAATTGAAAGACTTTATGAGTGTATGCATGAATGTGTATATATACACATAGTAGTATTAGATAGTAGGCATTTATGTTCATATGGGTTAGTTGAAAGAAAAGTAAACTTTTTACCTTGTCAAATGTGGGTTTATCATGTTTTATGAAGGCAGTTTTAGTTATTTTTGCTAATGTGTGTTTATTTTAAGGGGAATAGGGTTTTCAGTTTGACACAAGTATGATCTATGGCATTTGGGAGTGGAACAAAGAAGTTTATAAATGGCATTGGTTCTGTTACGGAGGGCATGATATTCATGTAAGTCTGTACATACTTTTGAGTTTATTAAAATATGTAAAAATTGAGTTTAAGTTAGAAAGTTCTATCGAAGAATTTTCTAATTATTTAGAAAAGGTTTGGCCTAAAAGAGAGGGAGTAAAAATTGGAGTTAATGTTTCGGGAGGGAGATTTAGTCAAGAAAATAAAATACTAGAAATTTTTTTTACATAATAGATGGGGAAGACAGTGTATTTTTTTTATTGCTGAATAATCTATCAGAGGCAGTAAATGATCTGAGGATTAATTAAAGAGGAGGAATCGGTATATCTTATTTATGAATCGGTGGAGATGGAGCCTAAAGGCTCTCTAAAGAGTGATGGTTAAATAGGGTGTTAAGAATGGGGAGTTAGTTTTCAGATTATAATTTCAACAGTGAATTTTTGGCTGTGTGTATGAGTTGAATGATGCAGAACAGATTTGGGAGGTTTTCATTATTAAGAATGATGAACACATCAACTTATTTTCTGAAGACATTGATATCATTTGAAAAAGAAGGAGGCATGAAGTCGAGGAGACCGTTAAAGATAATATTAGAAATATTGGGAGCAAGGTTATTTCAATAGCTAGACAGTAGATCAGGTATTAGTAGTTAACTTGATAGAGGAGGCAGCCAAAAATACAGCAGAGGTTAGGTAAGTAGAATGAGATAGTGATATGGTTTGGGATTGTAGTCCAGTATTGTGGATTATTTGGGGAGCTTTGTCAATAGGGACGATGGAAAGTTATCTTATTTCATAGGGGTTTGATTTAGTTGGATAAAAACTTAGAGTGAAGAAGGAATAGCTGTGTTTGGATGATGGGGAATTAATATTAAATATTAAAAGGGGTTTGGAGGTTTATGGATTGCGATTAATATTTGTCTTACAACTAACATAGTCACAAATCTCATTCACAGAACTTTTACATTCTCTGAAAGGACATTCTACAAGAAAAGAAATACAAAGAGCGACTGGCATCCTCCTCTCAAAACCCTTTTTCTCTTATATTACCTTCATCTCCAAAATATTAATGTTGCCACAAATCTCACCACAGATTACTTACTCTCTCTGATAGGAAATTCAACAACAAAATAATACAAAGACTGACAGACAACCTCCTCTTACGACAGAATGCGCCAGTAGACTAGGGTTACAGGACTTAGGACAATTGACACTGGTATGAGCACCTCCACATTTGACACACCATGGAGAGTATTCACAGTATGCTTTGGGGCCCATACTCAAGGTCCTTGTGGCATTGTACAATGTCTTGTAGAGAATGAGGTTTCTCGACTCTTACTCTACAGTGATGGAGGGAGGTAAACTGTCTTGAGGGAGTAAGGTCTTGAACAGTTGGATGGAGGCTCCAGGTCTACAAAGAACAGTGACAGAGATGTTTTTGAGGCAGAGATCTACAAGACTACTGGGTCAGATCATAACCACTTTTATGGCATTCCTTACACAAAATACCAAATCAGTCATTTCCTCCTTGATATAGTCGGCCAAAGTAGTGGGGTGGAGATGTCGAATTACCACTCTTTAAGCTGACAAGTGTGGTTCTTTTTCCTAAAGGTAATGGATGATTTTTCTGTAGGTACCTGGGCTGTCAGGGATTATTTTCGTATCATGCTGCCTGTTGATATAAATCTTTCAGTTTACCTGATTTAAGTTCAGTGTCCAGCAACACTCACCAATACTATATCACTCACAAAAAAAGTACTGCACATTTTTTAATAATTCAATAAAAAAAATTCCTTTTCTAATGAGGTATCCTATTTATAAAAGCTTGATACATAAATTTACTGTTTACAGTAAATATAACAATGTGTTTATATCTTTATAATACAACTTCCTAATAAAATGAAACCATAAAACAATTAACAGCTCAAATTCTTCAACTCAAACTAATTATCTTATATTGGATATTTCTCAATTTCTTAGCTCAGTCAATTAATATTAATGTTTTACCTAAATGAAGAAAACATTCACTGTCTTTAAACATTTGTGTATAGCTCACATAAGATAATTAAAAAAAAACAAAAAAAAACATGCATTCATTGCCACCTATTATGATGATGTTTAATTTGAGCTTCAATTGTTACAGCACTGCACTGACTTAAGTTATTCTGCTCAATAGACACTTAAACTTCACAATTGCGTTTAGATATAATTGCTTTTATCTATACATAATATGAATGTTTATATCAAATATTTTACTATTTTAGTTAGTAGATACATTTCCAAATTAAATAAAAATATTGACTTATTCTAGGTATTAACAAAAATAGTTATAAAACAATATATATATCTTAGGAAAAAAAGTTTTAACAATTTTTAATTTTGTGTCAAATCACTACATTTTATGAATGAAAAATTCTTTAATGAATAATTCTTAAAGTCAAAATATGAAATTTATAATTTAAAACAATAATAATAATCAATCATACCTTCTATTCTCCGTCTTCATTGGTTTCTGCAAACCATCTTCCAATGAAGACGGATAATAGAAGGTATGATAGTTCTATATTCATTGGTAATGAAAATAACCTTTTAGATATTAATCGATGACTAAAAAATAAAACCAAATAAATTTGAAATATGAGAATAGAGACTAACGGATAAAATAAGCTACTTCTATTGCTTTATTTAAAATTTTTTAAAAGTATTTTGTCATGACAGCCCTTTATTTTATTCAATTAATACTTCAATCTTTATTTTATTGATTAAATAAACTAAAACTAATCACTGTTTATGATCAATAAGTACTTTATGACGTGTCTCATTTAGTAGGGTATCTGGGTGTAAAATTTCAGAAAGAAAGATGGAGAAATGTGACTATGTAAGATATATATATATATATATCTCAAGCAATTGCTGTTGGAAAGAAAATGCATGCTAAAANATACATGTATATATATATATATATACATACATTCACTCACACACAAGTATATTTTAATAATTAACAGTCCTATTTAAGATGCCTAACTTTCTTTCCAAACAGAAGCATAGGAAAAATGTAGGAATTCTACACAACATTTAAAAAAAATCTGATATGGTTTTTACTCATATTGGGCAAGTCAGGTGTGGAGGCAACTCAAAATTGTTCAAATATTGAGTGATGCCAACACAACATTTCAAATACTGGAAAGGATTTTACTTAGAATTAATCTAGTGGTTTCACACAATTAGTAAATCTAAGGAAGGTACTGTGTTTTCTAATAATGACTACATTGCTTATGAAAAAAATGAAATGCGCTTCAATTAAAACTAAAAAATTAATATATGGTTTCCACTTCAAATTAATTTTTTTATAACATTAATTATGAGTAGTTTTCCTTCATCATTAGATAAAACGTGGATGTTTCTGTTGGTGTGATTTAAGATACCTTTTCCCCAGGAGACTAATTTATACTGTTATTCTGAAAAAATCTAGAGTGGTTTCCAAATTAATGCAAATTTTACATGATCTCCACTAAATATTCAAAAATCTGAAGTAGTGTCTACATAGAATTTTAAAAAGTCATAAGAGAAAAACGTAATCCCTGTAGGGTAATGGTTTCTGAACTAGAGAATATAAAATAAATAGCTTTAAAACTTGATGAGACCAGACATCATCATGATGTATTGTAAGCAAGATTGCAGCTGTGCTTTGTTTTGAGAATAAGGTTCTTGATTTTTTTATTTAGTTATGTAAGAAATGATATAAACTATTCTATTTTTGGCCTCCTAATCAAGTGTTAAGGATAAAACTAGTTACCAACATGTTAAAAATCTAAACACAATAAAATTTATTTTAATTAACAAAAAATGGTTTGAAACAAGTAAAAATAATAGTTTTTAAAAATTTAATGGTGGAAAAAAATGTTCACATTAATTAACCATTAAATTAATATAAACTGTGATGCACAATACTATTTACAAGCAAGACAGTTTCTAGCTAGGCTAGTTTATAACTAACTTACAAAATGGTTAACTGAAACATGTAGCTTAACACTAACAAATCATAAGTATGTATATAGTAACATATATACACAGCTCATATGAAGTGTACAATAATATTGATTGACAACACATTATACATAATACACTGGATATTAAGATGAGGTCAAGGCTTTATCTACTGCACGTTTCGTTAGCAATGCCATGTACATTTAGTTGTTCAATACAGAATAAAAATTTTTGCTTTTTTAATTTATTATTGCTTTTTTAACTATCACACTATGTGTGCTTGATCATTAAAGATCTTTTTAAAGCTAGCCCAGTGCCAGGGGTGTTTTGAATAAGGTACAAGGCTACTGCAGATAGCCCCACCCTCCATTAAATGGGAGGAAAAAAAAATATATATGATGTTTTGGTTTTTTTTTTTTATAGAAGAAATAAACCCCCATTAAATGATCTAACTTAATCTTTTCAAATACTGCAATATATTTTTAAACATGAAAAAAAACAAAAAACTACGAGTAGATTTTGAGAGCTTTGCTTTGCATCAAATAAAAATAAATAAATAAATACATTTTTTGTATTATTTTTTGCTTATTTTATCAATTACTTAAATAATTACTAATATTTCAGCAGTTATTCAAGCGTTTAAGGTAACATTGATATGTTTTAGTGAGGTCAATAACTTGATCTTGAAAATGAATAGCATAAATAATAAAATTAAATTTTCAAAGCTGTTATTTATTTCCAAGTATACTAGATTTAGAATCAATTTTCCTTCTTTGGTTTACTAATTAATTCTAACTCTAACCTCTAACTGTGATCCTGTAACTGTAAGGTTAACTGAACTTCTCAAATATTCTCATAACTACCAAATTTTGATTTACTAATTAACAATTAAGATATTAAATTAAATAGAGGAGATTCATGAAAAGAAGGGGAAAAAAAGTAATTCTTATGATTACTTAGATTAGTTAATTAGGGAAACACATACCTGGGTCTCATGGATTCTCCCGACCATGTTGAAGAAAAAGGACACTGTTGAACATATTCTGTCGGATGTAAACCCCCAAATATGGCGGTTGTAGCTTAATTTTTGGGAGATAATTATATTGCCAAATCAATTACTTTATATAATGTATATACTTTTTTCTTTTTAGATGTTCAATATTAAAAAATGGATTGGTTTTTTAAAATCTTAAATCATTTTACAATGTACATTGTCAAAATTAAAGTAGGTATGCCTATAGAAAACTTTGGAACTAATGGCTTGCCCCAAATTCTTAAAATTACTAAACTGGAATGTTGCACAACATTTCAATTAAAATATGCTTGGCATATTAACAATAACAACCTATTTTTTTTATTGTTTTGTTTTATGAATGAGTGCATAATTAAAATTTTGTAAGTTTTAAAGGATTCTATCCAACTAACTTAATTTTATTTTTATCTTCTGACCATCTAAACAATTTTCAGATTACTTAAAGGAAAAAAGTTCAATAGTCAGCTATAATGTAGCTATTTATAACAGCGATTTTGAAATGATTAATTATCTTAACATTAGAAATGCAGACCAGCTATAATTTATTTATAGAATTGAAGGTTCACTTATTTATGCTGATATTTCATTTCATTTCAGCGTAAAATTAAAATAAATATATTTTCAAATATTTACAAATAACTATTAGCTTTTCTTCTTATTTTTATTTAATACCTATAATTTTCTTTCAGTAAACTGAACAGAAGAGAGAAACAGAATAAATCTTCTTTAAGGAGCAAGTAGATAATTCCTATAACCTTCCTAAGTACAAAAATAATAAATAAGTTTTTGTAAATATTAAAAAATTTGTTTTAAATTAAAAATTGTTATATATAATACAAAGAGAACCTAATCTAAAGCCTATCTATTCAGACATTTACAGATTTCAATAACCAGCAAAATACGTGTTGAAATATTTTTGGAATTACAGGATGAATTGCGATTAGCACACTTTGAGTGTTATTGATTATATAGAAATATGATTCTATTGTTATTTTCATCAGTGACAATTATTCCATATTATGGTAAATATGATTACTAAAGATTTTCAAAAACCTGTAATAACTTTTGAGTTCTGTTTAGAAGATAAAATTTGTTTTCCCTGTTCAAATACCAGTATCTATATATAAAAAGTATAGTTTGTACAATTAAATCTAAATTAAATTTAAGTTTAATGTTGATGAAATGCAATCTTCTAATGATGGTTAACCTGCCAAAAAATGACACAGAATCATGATGAAAGTAGTTAATAAATTAAATATTTTTGGAAGAAAGACAAACTTATCTTTAGCTAAAAATAATTAGCTATCCCCTGTCTTGATCAGTCACTAATATAAAATACCAATTAGTGTCACTGTTTAATAACTTCAGATGTCGTCTGGGTCAAGGGCCATCCAAGAGTTGAGTAGGTGGAACTCTCACTGCAAATAATTTCATACAATATGCAGTATTTTGTATAAAATTAAGGCATGTAAAATCCATTTTAAATTTAGCTGTTATTTACAATATAATATTTCAAAGCAATCAATATTTATTACATGTTAATAAATAATGATCATGAAAAACCTGAAAAGGGCTTAAGTCATAAACAAAGTATGGAAAAAGAACAATTTTAATTATTTAGGTGTGTGAGGTTTCAAGAAACCCTGCTTTTAGCTGGCAGCCATCTTTTAAGAACCTAGGGTTTTTTTTTGTTGGTAATTTACATATAATAGAAAATGCAAAACTTTAAGTTATTGTTACTAATCAGAGATTTATTTCTAGAAAGGATTCTATTAATTTCTTGGCACTTGATCAGATTTTTTGTACTAAAGAGCAACATTTTTAACATACATAAAAAAAATACACTGAATGATATATACTTAAAAACACAACATTCTCATATAATAATAATATTTTAAGAAACATGTGTAGTTAGTATAAAATAAATTAAGTCAAACAGAACTCACAAGTTTCCAGATTTAATCTATTTTTTTTTTTTTTGTCATTCAAGAAAAAAATAGNTAAAACCTTGTTTCATACATCCATCTTTCAAGTTTTGAAGAAAGATGAAGACAGCTATCTATTATTCATTAAGAAGATATGAAAAACAAATGAAAATTGAAGCTATCACATTTTCCTATAGATGCTTACCACTAGAGTAATAGGCATCAGGCTTCCATCTCTTATTAAGAGATGTTTAGTTACAAAGTAAATTGAATGTTATTATTAACTTTGTAGTAGAAATGTGAAAAGGATTCCAATATATATTTACACATAAAAAGTACTTTCTAAAAATCAATGTAAATCTAAATGTCTTACAATTGTGATTAAGTTTCTTTATTTAGTCTTTAAGAAATTTATAAGTGCCCAACTCAATTTCTCAATTGCAACAATACCTAAATATTTTAACAGAAAAACTTTTTTTATCTGTTCATTATTCAGTCTAATATTTAATTCTAGGTCTATTTGTTATTTAGAAAATAAGATGTATTTTGTTCTCTCTGTCTGAATGTAAATTTATTGTATATTTCCCACAATGAGTTTAAATAATATTTCACCATATAAAGTTTGTAGCTTATAAAATGAATGTGATTTTAGTATAAGAATCATATCATCTACAAAAGCTATTAATTCACATTTTTTAACCTAAAGGAATACAAAAATGGAGTCTATAATTAAATTCTAAACTAATGAGGAAAGAAGGATCCTTTGGTTGTTCCTCTAGTGTGGCTTCTAACTGTACAGGGCGTACAGTTAGTGAGGGCCCCCAGTAAATAAAATATTTGATTGCTTAAAGTCTTTTATTATTTCATACAAATTTCTAGGGCTTGGTGTACATGCAAAGCTTTAAAGATTGACAATTATAGGCATGATCAACAGCCTCTTTCAAATCATCAGTAGATTAAACATTGATTTCTGGAATGTACTCTTAGACTGAACTTATTTTGTCTTATAAGTAATTTTTTAACTAAAAATTATTTTTGTGGTAAGAAATTAATAAAATTTCTTAATCATTAAATTAAGCTACTATTTCATCCAATATGGTCTTCCCTAACTTCTCCCATTCCCCATGCCTGACTTCAGCCATTGGAGAACTCATTAAAAAATTTGCAAACTAACTCAAATATTAAATTTCATTGCACTATTTTTTTTTTTTTTTTGAAAGTGTGAAAAATCACAAATGTATGGGTGTGATTTTGTATATTTATTTATAGGAATTCACGAAGGAAGAACAGAATACATCTTTTGAAATTATTGACATAGCCTCAATCTAAATAAATAGATTTAAAAAAAAAAAAAAAATTGCTAAGAAAAAATATCTTGAACAATGAATAAACAAGACATTGTATACACTAAGCAATAACAGAGAAGTTCTCATATGAGAGGAATTTTACTAATTAGATCTAAGATAACAAAGAAAATGATTATATGTTAAGAAAAATGAAGGTTAAATAATAAGAATAGAAATATAGCAATGAGACACAAATATAATATTTGATGTCTATGAGATATCTTTGTATTCTTAAAAATAATTTCACTTAACCAGGTGATAAATAGAAACTCAGTAAAATACTATCACTTTAACATGCTTTTATTTCTTGGTTATTTTAAAGACTTATTTCTTAGCTTATAGAATGAGTCTAAATGCTGAAACATATTACAATGAATAATATAAAATAAATAGGTTCTTAGTAGATATTGTAGTCATTTTTTGAAATTTAAAATTTAAATTATTTAATAGAGTTTTTATATTAAGATTTTTTGTATTGGAGCCTGCTTTAAAAACTTTTTGATGAAAGCAAACAAAACTATATGTATTCTTTCATTTCTCTTCTTCATTGCAATATATTTCAATGAACAAAATAGTTTAAATAATCATTCAAGTGCACATCAGGACAGAGAATGTACTAATAATAAGTTATAAGTAACAAAAATAAAATTTCAAATTTCTACAGCAGGTTAAGGTAGATGAGTGACCATCACTGCCTTTTAGAGAGGAACCTATCATTATACACACACATATTTATACTAATATATCACATTTTATTGTTATATATCTGAACAATAAAATACGCCTACCTTTATTGACTTGTGCTGCATTTTTTAACAGATGGGAGTTTTCAATGGAGATTGTTAAAATTTAAATAATTTAAAAAATACATTAATAAAAACTTTCTTTATAACAAGAATAATTTTTATACATAGCTTACTTTTTTGAATTACATTAGTAAATTTCTCAAAAACTATACTTGCTGTCAGGAACTTTAATTGAGAAAAATTTGTTCCTGATTCTTATGATTAAATTAAACCAACTTTGTTTTCTACCTATAAAATCACGACTTCAGATCAATATATGTATTAAGATTTCTATACAGTAAGATAATTACATTTACAAAATTAGCTTATTTCAGACAACTTTCATAATAATTTATGAAATCCATTAAAAATCATTTTCTAAGTGTGAAAATTGGGAATACCTCAGCTGAAGAATACTGGGAAATAAATTATGTAAACAATGAAATTCAAAATCAATGTTGCATTATATATATATAGTGAATTATTTCAAATGCTTTACATTTTAACTTAACTTTAAATTCTTTGAAAATACCTTTTCTCGTGTTTTAGATAGTATCTTAGGGACTGGTAAAATATAACCATTGATAATGTAATATAGTTATATTAGCATATTTTATGTAATATAGTTATAAGCCTGAAAATATCTTAAGTCAAAGTATTGGACTGAAGATCCTTTGCTGAACTATTAGAACTTATTAGAAACTATTAGAAGTTCTAAACCAAAATATGCTGGAATCAGACTTAATTTATTTTCACAGTAAACTTGAGAGCACAAATTTACTGAAAGAAGTCGTGATTTCAGTATGACCTGAATATATTACTTTAGTGGACTTCATTGGACCCGAGAAACAATGGTAGAGAGTCTCACTGACTTACTGAATACAAATGATCTAAGGAAAACCCTAATCAAAATCTAAATTCATAAAGAAAAACAGAGCTTCAAAGATTAAAGAAAAGTGAGAGCAAGAACTATCACTGAGAGTCATGAAAATATACCACCACAAACTTAATCTTGTGCATGTCTGTTGAAATAAAGTTAAGACCTCTGATCATAAGCCAAGCACATCTGGGTGCATGCAAACAAGAAGTAGCTGAAATCCAAACTTTAACAGAATTAAAGCAGTCGACTAGTTGGGACTGTTCCAAAGAAAAGCCCCCTCATACTTCACTCTTAAGTTATCCAAAAATCAGTCTTCTATGAGAGTTGCAACATCTTTTATTGGTTAATAGATGATTCATGAACAATGAATCTGATTTGAAACACTAGAAATTTATCTTTGAGTGGGAGCAGCAACTGTATATTCCTGGTATTATAGGACTACCTGATAATTATAGTTTCAGATAATTCATAGCTTTGCTACCCGTCTCTGTTCAGCAATTAGGATGTTTATCTACCAAAAGCTTCTCAGCTATGTATAGGTAACATGTTTGTAATCACAGAAGTGCTTTGGAAATACATAAAACAAACTTAAGCAATCTGAGATTAATGAAAAATATTTCCATAATAATTAAATTTAGTTTAAATAATGTGCAACTCCCACTGGAGAAGCAGAATGTTACCTAAACAATACTAACTTGGTCATTAAAGAAATATACAAAAATTTTAATAATTACATAGTCAGGATCTGTACTTCCTTTTTACTTTTCTTTTCTGATTACTCTTGGTCGAATTAATTAAATTTGAATGGAAATAAGTTTCACTCTAAAACTATGGATAAAGGAATCAAGCTTACTATAAACTCATAACAATTGAAAAATATACAATGATAAGAACAAAAAAAAAAAAAAAAAAAAAAAAAAAAAAAAAAAAAAAAAAAAAAAAAANAAAAAAAAAAAAAAAAAAAAAAAAAAAAGCAGCTAAATTCAGGGAATCTGGAGTCTACCTATCTCCTCATAGCCTCAGGACTTTTAGACTGCTACAAAGCAAGATTCAAGTAATATACTTTTACTCTGCGGCCTGGAACTTCTCTTATTAATAACTTTCACTCTATGCAAAATTATAAGTTAGAATTCTAATCATGGGAAGAGTTAGCTTTAAATGAAGAGTAGGACCAAACATGAAAAAATAATGTTACACAGCAGCCAGTTACAAACCCCATAATATTGTGAATGCAATGTAAAAGTCTTGTTAGCTGCAGCATGAAAGTAACAGATGTAAATTAAAACTAGAAATTAAGTGAATTGTTTCAGTAATAGAAGTGAACAAAGAAAGACAATAATTGTAGCAATTAACAGTAGTATAAAATTAAGAGAATAATTGAAGTAAATAAACTCAGTTTATTAACTTTAATGTTCTCTTTCTACTTGGAGCAAAAACTTTCAATAACTCTCACCACAGCAACTCTGATTTATGGTAATTAAACTCAATCTTAATATTATTTTTAACCACTGAACTGAAAACTAATTTGAAATTATAATATTTAAACAATGATAAAAAAAAAAAGTATTAGTACACAAACTTTATTACCAAATTCCAATAGAATTAAGGCAATTTTAAGAAACTTTTTTTAATTTTTTTTAGAAAAGCTCTTGAAAATTATTTTATAAATTAAACATAGTTTTTTGATTGCGAAAAAAGAACTGTCCCAGTTTTAAATACTTACTCCCAATCGAAAAAAATAAATTATATACTTTTAATTTATTAAAAAAAAATACAAAGTCTTGAA
>KZ807346.1:1001430-1017255 GCA_000696205.2 Oncopeltus fasciatus | reverse complement strand
TATATATTATTTATTTGCAAACAGGTTTTTGTGCAAATGGATTCAAATAATACACAATTTATTAATTAACAAAAAAAAAATCCCATTCTAATAAACTTTTTATCACAAAAATCAGAATAAAATAAAGAAAAAAAGTACAAGTGTAACATTTCCTAAAATTTCCTAAACTATAAGCTGCTTCACCAAACAATTTAATACCCTTTTGATTGCCCTATCAATTCAAAATGGTTACAGCCCACAATTAGAGATATAGAGTAAGATACTGCTATTAGTCAATGAATCATTAATCAATAACTGAGCAAAGCATCAATAAGTTTACAATTCGCTACCTATCACATTTCAGAGCTCTTTGAAGGGCTTTTCTGAGACTAAGGATTTTGGATGAACACAGTTTATACTTTTTTAAAAATTGATCTTTTATTGTGGAAATTAAAAACCTTTCGACAACTAAACTTGAACACTCTGTTAAAGAGATTAGCCTACGAGAAAAGGAAATGAAATAGTAAATTTTTAACAAAAATGAATAAAATGTCCTATATACAAAACCTGTATATTTAAGCAGATTTCTTATATTTCATTAAAAATGAAAATAAATAAGAGTAAATGACTTATTTGAATTTACAGGATGGAAAGAGCAACTGAGGTAAAAAGTGAGATTACTGAGGCTGGCATGTTCAGGAGTGAAGAGTGGGAGAAGAGTTCATTCAATCAAACCTTTATAGCTTCATTCTTAAATATTTACCTTATTATTATATTTTATTAAGTATTTTTCATAAAATTTTGAAAACAAATATAAAAAAAGTAATTTTGTTAAAGCAATAAACTTTTTAGAGACACTAATTGCAACAAGCTTATAGGTCTTTCTCTGAACTCTCTCTCCCTTATCCGATTTCTACCAACAATAAATTTACTCAATATTTTCAATAGAAGAACTAAATACCTTATTTAGTTTCTACTTATTAAAAATATGGGGGATTGCTCAATTCACTAAGTTACATTCTTAGACAGTTCAAATGGAGAGTTTTTTTGGGATCGTAGATATTATTAATAGATGTTTTATAGTTGGGGTTCGGTCAAGGTAGATCCAAAAAAAAAAAATACAAACTAAAATTTTTTTTAATTTGTATTTTTTTTTATTTACCTTGACCGAACCCCAACAAAAAGAAATCTAATAATTTTTAGATAGTATTTTGAATATTTATTTGTCCATAAAATGTTATAAATATAAATGTTAGTAAATTACATTTTGAACAAACTATGCTGTATAAATTTTTTTCAAATTACTAATGATGAAAAAAAAATTATTATAATTCTTAGGTCACTCTACAGCTCCCTCTCCCATGACTGATTAATGAACTTATTCAATGATTTGCCAAAAGAAGCTTAAACACCAAGTTTAGTACCTTTATTTAAAAAAAGAAACAATAAGACACGCATTACAGGTATAAATCTATCCAGAACACACCTTTAACAAAAAATATAAGGGTGTTTTAAATTAGGGAAGCTACCAGTGAGTAGTCCCTCTTTTAATGGGCATAAGTAAATGCATAGTAGGTTTTAAAATAAATAAAATAGATGAAACATTCTCTATGAAGATTTGAGAATAACTGGAAACCTCACATGTCAAAACTCCATTCTATGAAATGAGCAACATTTCAATAACTTTTTTGTCACATATTTCAAGTGTAAATAAAAAAACAGACTATTTCCTCTCTGAAAAAAAATTTTGAGAGCACGAAAAGCAGATTCCTGAATACACACATAAAATGCATCTGTCAAGTATAAACACTAATTAATTAAAAAACAAAACAGTCTGTTACAATATAATTACTCATGGCATAACATTTATGAAGCAATAAAATATTAAATTTAATAAATTTCTTGCCACAGTGTGACAATGAACTACTCACAAATAAGTATTAAAACAATCGCATAGAGACAGAAATTAATCTGCTACTGATGATAAATGTTGATAACACATATGGAGGTGCACCAATAGATGGGATATTTAATCAAATTTTAGATAAACATTAAACAAGGAAGATTCCTTCAAAAAATATGTATTAACTTACTTGTAAAACAACTTCAACTTCATAACTGTTTCCTTTTGACTTTTGGTGGCCCTGAAAGCGGGAACCATTGTACAAGAGAGAACGGTTGATTCCAGGCTGTTTCGAGTTAGCTGGTGGTGGAGGAATGACTTCGACTTTAACTGGCATTTTACATTTGAAAAAATTTCACAAAAAGGAAACCGTCTGAAAGACTCTCACATTTAGTGACCTCAAAGAAAACACCTTGATATTAAGCAATTTAGATTCTTGAAATCGATACGTTTTTTGCATCGATTGTTTTTTTACTTCGTGATTTAACAAGAATTCTATTTGTTAAAACACTTACTAAAATGAAATTTTTAAGATATATCCGAATTAAAAGTATTAAAAGGGCTTTTTACAAAATAAAATGTGAAAAAGTAAATATTTTGTAAAAATTTGGGAGTATAAATTATTTCAAAGAATTTCAAAACATTGTTTATTATTCTTATACTTGTTAAATAAAATATAGTTAAAGAAATAAATTCAAATAATAATTAAAAAGGTATTTTTTCTGCGAAGAAAGTAAATTTTTTCAACACTGATTATAGTCAATATCTTTTGAGCACATATGACTCAGGAAAAGTGGTTGTAGTGGGGGAAATTTCCTTGCTTTTCAGGTGTGTCAAGTGTCGTGGGTTAAAGTTATTGTTATAATTGAGTACTTGGTTTTATTTTATGTTCTGATCTAATAAAGTAAGTCAAGCAAGGAAAAAATTCTGTGCTTTTCCTTTGTGTTATTTCTAGCTTATATTGTGCCTACAGTTTACCCCCAGTGGAGTATATTTTAAATACGTCACAATAATATAGCATTACTTAAGGTTGTAGTATTATGACTGTTTAGTAACATCGACCGTTTCAAATACTTGTTTCACTTTCAGTAAATATGTCTCAACCTTCACCTACTGGAACTGAGAACTTGGAGACTGCTATCGAGGAGTTAGAAATAGAATCCAACTATAAACCTCCTCCAGAAAAGAGTTTAGAAGAATTATTGTCTGCTGATAAAGAAGATGAAAGTTTGCAGAAGTACAAAGCGGCTCTTTTGGGTGAAGCAAAAGGTGGCAAAGTGATCGTGGGTTAGTATATTGAGTGATTATATATATGTCAATTGTAACTTGTTTTTAAAGATTTGTAGTTTTATTTTGTTCTCCTCTTTTTAGAATTAATACTACATTTTCAAATTTTAGTGTGATTTGAATTAGTTTTCTAAATTTTTTTTAAATATTGCTTTTCTAATTATACCTTCTCCCTGAATTAAACATATTATTTTATATTTATCTATTTAGTGATGGCTTGTTGGGATATTTTCATCATTAGTAGGTTTCTTAAACCAGTCTGTCTGTCTTGTACAATAGTTATTTCTCCTGGGGTTTTAGGTGTTTTCTTTTAATTACACCTTTTTTTTAATAAGATTTTTCTTTAGGAAGTCAAACTAATAAATTTAAGTCTCATTACTTGATAATTACTCAACTTGAAAAGAAAACTCAGAAACTATGTCTTCAATCCTTAACTAATATTTCATTGGAGTTGTCTAATATATAATCTCTTCAAAGTTATATCAGTCTGAGTGTGTGCATTTTCCTCCCTTTCCTTAATATAAAATTGGAAATTTGAGCCTCATTCTTTGCTCCCTTGAGGAAAATTTAATTTTTAAAAGTTAATTTAAGGGAAGTGATTTTATCCTAAATTTAATATTTTTGGCATTTACTATATTTTTATTTACCTTCCATTCTATTTATATATGTGTGTGTGTGTGTGTGTTCCCATTACAAACCTTTTGATGAGTTCTTTAATTGCTGAAATCCAGTGAGGAAGATGGGGGGCTTAGAGGAAAATTATAATATTAAATCATTATTAGTATTTTGAAAAAAATTAGAAAACAATGTGGGTGAAAGTGTATTGTAATGCCATTTCTTTATATTATCATCGATATATTTGTTTTCAATCATTTAAATGCACTGTAGGGTAGAAATTTAAGGAATGCTAAGAGGAGGGAAGACTTATTGCTGTGCAAGATGCTATTGTTTGTCTACAAATTGCAGTTAAAATGTAATTTTCTTGTATTTGTGTTTATATACATAATTCATTATATACCCATTCATAATGGGAGCAGGCTGATACATCTTTTTATTATTATTATTGATTACTGTTTTGCCAAAGTTTGAATTATAAATATGTTTCTACTTTTTTTTTAAATTTTAAGTTTACTTCTATTTTTTTTAGCCTCCCTTTCAACCATTTCGGGTCATGGAAGAAGGGGCTATCTACAGGTTGCCATCCTATTCTACACAGCCATGGCTCATGGCAAGCTTTATTTACCGATAAAAGCTTACCCAGGGGAGGGTTGCGAGACTCGTACAGATCCCTTGAGCTACCTTGGCGCCCTATAAGTATACATCAAATTAATTTGATGTTTTATAGCAATTAGATGTACATTTTTTTTTCTTATTAAGATTAGTATTTAATCTATAATCCATGGTGCTGTATATCTTTTTGATATATTCTTGATGTTAGTTAAAATTTTAACTTACTAATTAATAGTCTTATTTTTCCATCCATTTTTGGGTTGTTGAATATAACCTACCTGATTATAGATCCTTTGAGTAATGCCACTAATAAAGTACATGCAATTATCTATTGGGGCATCAAGGTAGCTTATGGAATCTGTTCGGTTCTCCCAATCCTTGTGCTGCGTTTGAATCCCGCCATGGATAAGATTTTCTCGCTACATAAAAGCTTTTCCTGAGCCATGGCTGTTTAGAATAGGATGGCAACTTGTATATAGCCTCTCTTTCTAGGACTCTAAGTGGTTAAAAAGGAGGCTTACACTTAAAAGAAAGAAATAACAAAACTATTGATTTTTATGATCAGTAATTCATTATGTAGAATTTTCATGATTTACAATTTTAAACTGGATTTGACCACCTGTTTTATATTCAAAAGAGGATTCTCTAAGAGTCACTAAGAGGACATGGGTATGATAGAAGCACAGACTTATCTGTGTAATAAATAATTAAATGTTTGGGAATAGAATACAAAATCTAACTGTCCCAGCCAGGGCTCAAACCTGGATCTCCTGCCATCAGGGCAAGCATATTATCTACTTACGTTACTGGGAGAGCCAGAAAACTTATTAAATTCCCAGCACTAGTGTCGAGAGTCTAACCTCCAAGAAAGACGAATACATCGTCTTATGCTCGAAAGAGCTTACATCGTCTAGCTAGTTAGACGACTCTCGTTATTTACTTTAATTTTAAATTTTATACATTTTTTTTTATATACCACATTAAAAAAAAAAAAAAATTATCTATATAATGTTATTGATTGTAGAGACGAACATCAGTTATAAGATAATGTAAAGGCTATTTTTACTTCCTCTTGACATTTCAATGTCAATACCACTTTAACTAACTCTAGCCAATTTTTGCAATCACTGTTTCTGTTGTATCCCATCTGCTTTAGGGTTGTTACATTGGGGATTTTATCCTATCTAAACTTGAAGAAACTCTCCAAAAGTCCATCTCGATAGCTCGCCTCTGAGAATGAAGTCTTGGAGTTTAAAGTCTTTTATAGGTTTTTGATAAATTGGTCATGACCTCTGGTTTTCCAATCTGGCTCCTTTTGCTTGGACAAGATTGATTATATTCATGACTCCTCTGAAGTTATAGTGTAATTCCTTCTGGGCCTTGGGTATTGTTATCGTCTGTTAAACCTCTTCCACCCTCACTGAAAAGTGAACTTTTCTGCTGTCCAAATCTGTATTCTTTTCAACTAGAATCCTTTATGACTGAGAGGAGGTCTCCCTTTCTTGTTCTATGAGTTTTGAGTGTCCTCCAGTTCTGTCACAATCTGTTAAATCAGACAGACGCATCAATCCTTTGACAGCACCTTTTCTACAAATAAATTTTCTCCTTAACCACTGTCTCTTTTATGCCTCCTTTTTATTTTATTTTATAAGGGTTGCTATTTCTTCTAGCCACAAATCTTAGAGCTACCTTACTCCTGAAGCTTCTCTGGCAGCCCTATGAATCCACTCTCTTAAATTTTTATATTTTTCAACTGCTATCCTTCACAGAGAGGGATCTTTTTCCCTCAAGCCTCAGCTTATAGAAATTCCTTTTGCTTTCGTCTTCTAACAAGTAGAGCTTATACCTAGGAAATTCAATTCGACCTCTTCCTGAGTCCAGGTTCCTTGCTCTACATGGAAAGAAACCTTTGCCCTGAATGGCTACTCCCACACTATAGCCTGCCGATAATTCTTAAATTCTTTAGTTTAAAGCTGAATTTTGTCTGATAATACTTTGTGCTCAAAGTATTTTACAATTTAGCTCATATTCTTCACAGAGATCAAGCAGCAACCTCTTGTCCTAGACTATTGCTTTATTATGTTATCTAACCACCAGTTTAATTAATCAACTCATGCATTAAAATCTCCCAGCATTACTTCCTTTTTCAGAGATGACAAAATTGAATGAATATGAACAACATTATTATTAGTGTTAGGAAAAAAAATTATAAAACAATATGTGTGAAATATAATTCTCCAAAGGTATGTGGCAAGGAAGATTCAAGATAATAATTGTAAATTATTACAACTATCTCTTCTATTATAAATAAGGAAGATTTTTAAGAAAGGTTGGTGAATTTGTGACAGGGACTGACCATTTTTCAAAATATTATAGCTGTTAGAAAAAGTTAAAGCAGTTTGTTCTGTTGTTAACTGGATTATGTTATAAGTAATGTGTATGATTTCGGATAGAAGGCATGTATGTTTTTATAGTTCAATTGAAGTAATAGTAGAATTCTAAGTCAAATGTATACCATGTGTATACATATTTTGTAATATTGGGCTTTTTTGTTTTAAGTAATGGTTTTTAATGAGTGTTGATTCTATGGAAAATATAATTTTTGTTTGATCTGTATAAAATCTATGGCACTTTAGAGTAGAGCAGGGGATTTTATAAATGATACTACAGTGTACAGATATTTAAGTTTTAGTATTGTTGGATGAATCCAATTTAAAGGTTCGATAAAGTTTTCTTGATTGATTTCTTAATTTGTTTAGAAAGGTTTGAGTTAAAAGGAAGGGAGCAAAAATTAGAGTCGTTTTGAGAGGTTAGGTTTAGCTAGGGTTTTTTTTTTTTTTTTTTTTTTTTTTTTTTTGTGTGGAATATATTGCCAGTGAGCTTAGTAAACTGTGGATGAGAATTTGTCAACATTAATTTTTTGGTGATTAGTGCAAGATCAATTGAAGTGGGTCTGAATAAGACTTCTTTATGTACCAGTCAGTGGAGATGGAGTCTTTAGAGTATTAATAGGGTGTCGAGAAAGAGGAGTTAGTTTTCAGATTCTATTTAAATAGCCAATTTTAGGTAGTTATTTAATGCAGTAAGTTGGTGGTTATTTAATTATTAGTTAAATAAAGTAAGGATTTAGGGGAATTTTCAGAATCAAGAATGAGGAACAAATCATTATTATATTTCCTAAAAAAAATTATATCATTAGAAAATAAAATAAAAGGATGGATTCAAGAAATTTGTTAAGGGTAATATGAGAGTTATCATTATGCCAAGGTTATTTCCAATAACCAGACCATGGCTGTGGCTCAAAACCTACCACCAAAGTTATAGTTGCTAACACATTCAAGCACACACACAAACACACCCACTCCTATGAAAGTCTCAGTTTTCAGTTTTATATATTTATCATATTCAGCATGTAAACATTTGTATGTAAAACGAAGACTAAGTTCTTTATTAGACAAAATCCGACCTTTAGGAGTGTGGATTTATCTGAAATGAGATGGGTGACTAATATAAGTTTTTTTTTCCGTGTTGAGGAATATGGAATAGCAGAGCAATTTGACGAAAGAAAAAGTACATATATTCATCAACTACAATGCTGAGGAATTCGCTTAGTTTATGTAGTTCCTCTATGATGAAATATGAACTACTAACATAAATTGGATGGTGGATGATGAGGCCTTCTCCCTCCTTCCTTTATTATTTTTAAAGACTCTCTGATGGGCGAGCCTGATATATTTGCCAATTTTCTATCCTTTTTGCAAAATTTCTTACTTCTAGGCAAAGATTAATTTTTATCTTCAATCCAGTTTATTATTTAGTACCAATATTTGTAAGAAAACCATAGATGAAAACATTAACAGTACAGACAAATACATTATCATAGAGGAGTGATTTATAAAAGCCTTTTTTAAACATTTAGTTAGTCTACATTTTAGTTGTTTAAGTTTATCAGTTTATAAATTTGAGATTTAAATTTTTATGTAGTGTTGAAGATTGCAATAATATGGAAACTTTTCTTAAAAAATGGCCATATAACTCATGAGTTCTCTTTTCTGTCTATCACCTTAATTTTTATTAATTCTTAAGTCATATATAAATAATCTATATCAAATCCTAGTCTCAATTTTTAAAAATCTTACATTAATTTACTAAATATATTTGTTTTACAACTTTATGTACATGATTATTTCTTTTAGATCCAAGTGATGAACGCAAAGTAATTGTCAAGAAATTAGCTTTATGTGTTGAAGGAAGACCTGACATGGAACTTGATTTGTCTGGATCATTGGAACATTTAAAGAAACAGGTAACCGGTTTTTATATGTTTTTGTTTAATTTTATTTGTTAAATGTAATAATGTGTAATTTTGAAAATAAAATTCAATTATGCAGAAAAGAAAATATAAAATTCACATTGTATTTTAAAACTCATAAACCCAGATAAAATTGATTAACATCTAAATACATTTTTTTTATGCTTAAAGTAATTTTTATTGTTTTGTTTTTTACTTNATGTAAGAGAGTAGATTGCTGGGAATAAATATTAGATCAGCTTCTTTATTATCTCGAAAGAGAGATTACCTTATATTGATTGAGATACAAGTGTTATAGACAATCTGTTGTCTAACAGTCTATACTGATATTATATATGTGTGTGTGTATATATATATATTGAAACTTTATGTATATTGATGTTAAAGTTTTAAACATAGTTCATTACTGTTGCAAATAAATAGTTAATAAGATAGCTTATCTATATTACATAGCTCAATGTGGCACTGATACCGCATTTAGTCATGGCTCAGAGACATCTTTAAAAGCTTAAAACTCGAGGTTGGGTGGTCGAAAGGAATACTAATGGATACACTTCTTAATTAATTAATTAGAATCAAGAACTTGACCCTCATCACCTAAGCCAAACTGTAATAGTACAGAGATTTGTATTTATATCTGAACCTTGTCGTTAAAAAATAATAAATAAATAAATAAAAGCTCAAACTTTCATTCTTTCAAACATTCTTGCTCATAATCTTTAAAGCTGATTTTAGGTGAATGTCTGTTAATAATACTGATAAAAAGAATTTACAAGTTCAGTGTTAGATAATTTGTACTGTAAGAAGACGATAAAATGGAGGGCCAGTTATTTATAGTTTTGAGAGAAAAAGTAGAAATGAGTACAGGTATTAAAAATTTGAAAATTATACTTACTAACACTTTTCTGTAGAAGAAAGTAAAAATAAGATGAAGGAAATGGTTGAAGTTATATAAAGTAATCCTCTCTCATTGTAATCCTTCTCACCTATGTAAGTTGCAAACAGCCAAGTCCAGAAATGGAGACTAGAGAAAATTAAGAAGTAAAGAACTCATACAAAAAAGAAAAAATGATTTTGAATAGAATCTTATGAACTACCTCCCTTTCGGTTAGATGATTGAATCAGAAGCCTAAAGAGACTGGAATATACAATTCTGTGAAAAGTGACTTGAAAGAAAGTGTCCTTACAATATGAGAGTTAAATAGCAAGTATACATGAACTAGTTTCCTATAGGTAAGGTACTGGAATCAAAGGCATGAACGAATGGGTTATAACCACCCATCCAAATAAGACGAGGGACATGGTTCAATTAAGGATTTAATGCATTTAATACTAAATTTATTTTATACTTAGTATTATAAATTTAATTAATACTAAATTGCCAGTTTATAGTAAGTTTCCTGAGAATAAGTTATATCTGATTGCACTACCGGGATTTTTACTGCTAGTTTGAGTATTTTTAGTTATTATTTCTTCTGCATTCCATTACAGAATTCAAGTAGGTCTCTAATTGGTTTAAGTGCCAGTAGTTCACTTCCGTGCCCCCAATTTGACAGCATCATAGAGTGGGAGCTCCCTCCAGTAGCATGAGGGTGGCACTTACGATTAAGACTAGATGCTTTTTCTGAGCTTAAATTTTCTTTTAAAGCAGGAAGTCTGTTTTCCCAAAAATTTGGCAAAATATTTCTGTTTGCATTAAGTAAAAAGTGTGAAAGGTGGTCTGAATAATTGAGATCCAATGATACCATTCTCTACATGTATCTTCCAATGGTTGACTGATCTGAACCATTAAGCATTATCTTATATAATGAGGGCCCTTTGGAAAAGTTGTTTCCCTTAAAACAACATAAGATGGTGCAAGGAGTGAGGATGACATGCTGAAACTCCATGTGAGAAACTGTTTCTCTGTCAAGGTAGCTCTCAGAGTATAATTGAAAAGCCCTCCAACCAGTTTGCTGACACTCCCCAAAGATCATAATCATGTTAATTTCTTTTCAACTGAACACATAATATGGATGAAGGAAATTAAAGAATTAGCTACTGTTTGAAGTAATGATATGTTGAGCTTATTGAAAGAAATATTTTCTTTTATTTCGGCCTTATCGCACAGGATGAAATGTAATTATAAATCTCTAAATGTTTGTTGGCAATTATGCCAGCAAACATTTAATATGAATTATCAGTCTCTTTTCTGTGCATAGGGTATTTGAAATCCAACATATTTTTAACTGACCACTAATCCTAAATGTAATGTAAAATAAAATAAAAAATATACTCTCTAATCTTTATGAATAGAAAGTATATTTTTTATTTTACTTTACATTACATTTAGGGTTAGTGGTCAGTTAAAAATATGTTGAATTTTTATTGCCCTATACACAGAAAAGAAAATAATAATTTACAATATTTACCGTAAACATTGGGCCTGAGGTGAGAGTCAATGTTTGTATGTGTGTGTGTGTTTTGCATCTGTCACTGATCTACATACCTCGGTTTTCTTGTTTAGCTTAATAAAATTTTGCATGTCTCTATTAATGCATAGGAAAATTAGTAGATGTGAAAAATTGAACTTGGTTTACCAATGCAATAATTAAGTGGGATTTCACCTGAATTCCCAATATTAAATATGATTGCAATCTGCTGCACCCATTGGTTTGCAATAAGAAGCATAAATAACTGACAAATATAAAATGATAAGAAGACTATTTTCTTTTATATGCAAGATATATAGAAAATAACCCAATTATCTGAGACTTAGCACTCTGTAACATGGCACTGAACTGCTAATAGGAAACCTGTACTGGAGACAAATTCCTATTTACAAGCATTAGGAAGGAAATATCATTGAAATAAAAATTAAAAACATATGATAAGTTTATTTGAATAATTATTTATAATGAAGAATAACCAAAAATAAATAAATAAATAAAGAAAAAAGAAAAAAAAGCCAACTGATCTGCTAGAATATTTTATATATTAAGCTTTTTACTCCATCTTCAGGCATTTTTCTTTTGGTTATTTTATATCATAAATAATTGGTGTTATTCTTATATTTGTTTTCTTTTCTAGGAATAGTTATTTGTGAAATTATCTTTTAATTTAAATAGGAACTTAGAATTTAATTTATTCAAAGATATAATTTAATAATACATGAAGCATTAAGATATTCAGTAATTGTTGGTATAGTATAAACTTATTTATTTATAATCTACTATAAAGAAGGCTTTCTGGGCTAAAAAAAAAAACAACAACAAAAAAAAAATCAAATTTACCCTGAAGGGGTCGAAATGAGCCCTATGTACCTCAGAAAGTCCAAACTCAAGAGAAAAAAAATGTATGGATTTATTGATTCTTTTTTTACTAGGTTAATTTTAATAAAGTATTTAAAATTTAATTTGTTTTTAGAAATAAAACAATATTGGAAAATGACTTAATCTTTCTCGAATATCAAATTTATTGATATCATAGCACTAGAATTATCTATTTTTCAGTCAGAGTTTGACTGGGTTCAAGAAAAAAATTTATAATTTAAAAAAATATCGCTTTTAATGATCTGATGTAATTATAATATTAGTTTAAAAAATTTTATTTTATAGGTTTTCATTATTAAGGAAGGTATATCCTACAAGATTAGGATTGACTTCATTGTCCAGCGGGAAATAGTGCATGGATTGAAGTATGTGCAGAAGACTTATAGGCTAGGTGTTCCAGGTAAATAAATATTTTTAACTTTATTTACTGTGCCATAAAATATTGACAGTATTATTTTGCTAGGGGGAGATGTCTCACATTTGGACATAGTAAAACAGTCATTTTGATTTTTATTAACTCTCATAAGAGTATCCAATGTAAACTTTTCCCAAGACATTCATTTGCACAGCCAAACAATTTATCTTTTCTGGAATATCAGAGATTAAAATTTCATCAATACTGACTTTCTATGAACAATGTACATGCATCAAAATATTAGAATTCTCTGTAGAAAAAACAATTTCTAGTACATTAAGTATAATGTCATATTAAATATAAAGTTTGATTACTCACTTTTCCTTAAGTATTTTTCAACTAGTCTTGCTTTGAGCTCTTGGAACTTTTAGTTTCTCACATATAAATATAGTGAGAGAAATTATTTTTATAGTGGTGATTGATGATATAGAGAAGGCCAAACCTTATTAATACATGATATCAATCATCAATGTCAGTTGTACTGTTATACAATATAATTGTCGGTTTGTTCAAGATGAAAATTGAAAAATTATTTCTATTCTATGCCCAATTATAGTAAATATTAATAATTTTTTGAAACACACCTACACCAAACACACATTTTGTATGTCAATGGGTACATACATACTTATTGACTCCTTGGGTGAGGATGAATCAAATACAATAGAATTTTTGTTACTGAGCAATAGTTACTGGAATGAATGCTGTCAAACAATCATCATGTTTATTTCGCTCTGATAATTTTGAGTCATATATGATGTCTCTTCAGTTCCTTAATACAAAAAAAATAGCTCTAAACAACTCTAATTTCGTGCCCGCAAAAAATTGTTAAGTCCTAGATGTAAGAGAGTAGATTGCTGGGAATAAATATTAGATCAGCTTCTTTATTATCTCGAAAGAGAGATTACCTTATATTGATTGAGATACAAGTGTTATAGACAATCTGTTGTCTAACAGTCTATACTGATATTATATATGTGTGTGTGTATATATATATATATATATAAATAATATTCACTTGGCTTATGAAGACCCAAGAAATATATTGCTGTCTCATGTGTATATTCATGTACATGAAAGGATCAGAGATCAGTATAATACAAATACTCAGATTTGCGATCTAGAAGTTTTTCCAGAAGCAGGTTGATCAGTCCAGCTCTAATTCCTAACTGTTCGCATTGGAGGACTTGTGATTTTGTATAAGTTTACACTCTTAGATAAGTTATCACCACTGGTCTGAGGGATTTCTTTAATCCAGGACCTTAAGTTGTGCAAAGTGGGTGGCAGATAAGTCTTTTTTAGAACAAAGATCAGAAGTTGAAATTTTTGGAGGTCTCTCAGATGCTTAGAGCAAGATTTGAGAAATGTGGGCCTGCAACTCACCTCTATCCCAACAAGCTAGTAAGAAATGGTTTGAAAAGGGAAGACAACCCTAGTGAAAGCCAAGAATTTTTTTTTTTGTTGCTAATGTGGTATTTTGCTTATTGATTTTTTGCACGAGCAATGTACTTTCTACTGCAAGCAATTGAACAAGGTAAGGGATGCATAGCAAGGAATTACTGTTGATTCTCTTGGTCATCTTCCTCTAAGGGTTTCGCAATTTTTGGAAATTCACAGTGCTCTACTTGATTATGCTCCTTACAGCCCTGACCTATCCCTCTGAGATTTTCTGTTGATTGACTTTTAAAAAAAGTTTTTAAATGGAAAATGGGTATTGATTTGAAAATGACAAAGGCATGGAGGCAATTCAAACGCATTGACAAATTCAGCTTTGTTCTTGGATGGTGCAATAAAAATCCTTCCTTCTCACTAAGAAAAATGAATTTCTAAAATGAGAAACTATGTAGAAAAAAAAATTGTTATTTCCCTTTTTTTTTCAGTAAATTAATTTTAAATAAAAAACATTCTTTATATTTTATACACTCTTGTTTATACATTGCAGGAGAGAGTTAGGCCCTAATGGGTATATTATTTCAGGAATGATTATATAACAAATATCATCTCAAAATATTTGTTCTATCATTCCTGATAAACTTCAATTTATTGCTTGCTTATTTGCCTTTTTTTTCCCCCCATTTGGACACAAAACCTTAAATTTGTTAATGCTATATCATAGTGTACTACATACAACTTGTGTAGTAGCATTAGTTAATTGATTGCATGAGACCTCGCCATTAAGATCTATATCTTCATGGTTGAGTTAATAACTTAGTTTATATAACTTAATGCTATTTAACCTATTAAAGCCCTGATCTGGATTGTCTTAGGCCCCTTTTTGCTGATTGTACTACTCATGACATTGCATATCATTCTCCTTAACTATTATTTCAATTTAAACTTTTACTAAGATTAACTATAATTCAGGTTTAATTGTTAACTATAATATTAACTTGATTATAATGATTGATTAATTTATTAATTGAATGCTGCTTTCATTTGGAGCTGTTGAAGGTAAATTCCGTTTGTCTGTTTAGTTTGTGAAAAGTTAGTGCATAATTTTGTACATAATGGATATATTTTGTTTTGCTATGGATATCAGTAATCTTTCAATCTACTGACAGATTGGTTTATGGTCAAGTCATAGATCAGTATATATATCAAGTTTATGCAGATAAATTTTGCTTTGCTTGTTTTAATTTTTTTATCGCTTTTGATTATGATGATAATATGTATATTCTTTTTTTTATTTATTAGCTTGAGTCTCTTTTTATTAGGTCTTAACATGTCTTGTGTATATAGCACTTTTAATATAGTGGATATTTTAGCATATATTATTTGACTATGTAAATATAACTTACATTAATTTTCTTTGTATCTCAAAATTTAATGATAGTGGAATTTTTAAACCACAATAAATGGCTTAGTACCTTAGAAATGTTTAAAAAATTAGGTGACTTTTCTTCTTTTTTTAAAAACATTTTATACTTAATTTTGCTTTATTTAGATTATTTTTATTTTTTTTGTGATGTTTTAAAAAGAAAAAAGAGAGCAAAAAATATGTAAAAATACATTAATATAAATACAATTCTCCTCATAACTCTGCCCTACAAAATATTTTTTCTTTGTCTTATATTTATTTTATGTTATTTTGTAGGTTAATTTTTAAATAAATAGTATCTTTCTGTGTCACAATATTTTATTGAATCTATTCAAAATTTTTGCCTACTCAATAGTCATCTTCAGGTGTGTTTAGCAAAGCTCTGACCTTCTTGGATTGTGACTCGGGAAGTTGTATCACATTTGTTCTTTATATTTTAGAAAAAATCTTGGAGACTGATTAGAATATTATTTAGTAGTAGAAGAATATTATTAGTGTAGAAAACATTATTCTTTTCTAATAATATTATTTTTACATACCTATCTTTAAATTTATTGGGGGGGGGGGGGA
>KZ807346.1:966764-1001335 GCA_000696205.2 Oncopeltus fasciatus | reverse complement strand
TATATATATATATACTATTTATGGGAAAACTTCCTGTAGAGTATTCCTTCAGGCAGTTTATTTTCATTTTAAGTTATTCGATTTTTCTAAATAGCTACTTTAATATTTTAGATTTCATTTGATGTTCAAGGATAGTGCCCTATGTGACTCTTAATTCCACAGAATAGTAATTAGAGTAGTCTAAGCCTTATATGAAGCATGGATTATACTGGTGGCCTTTTTCCATGTTATGTTATTTAGAATGAAATGAAAAATAATTCCGTTATTCATTTAATAAGCTTCTTTTTTTTTAATCTTGGGAGAGTAGGGGAAGGAGTATTACTGGTATTAGGAAGGTTATTTCTTCAGGTTTGAGAAATAATACTATATTTGTGTATTAGCAGAAAAATGGAAATCACATTCCTTGAAAAACTGCCCCTAGCCTTCTTTCTAGCCAGTCTAGAGCAAAGCCTAATGTTTTTACCTTTATCCTCCTCTATTTATTTGTTTTGTAAGATGAATTTTATCACTTACTGTTATTTGTAACCTTTTATAAAGAAAGACAGGAAATTTGCTTAGATCATGCCACTCCTGCATGTCAAGACTTAATTTGTTACCCAGGAAGAAATTTTTATACAGACTTAATAACAACTTTTCCTAATATATTGTTTGTACTGCAGTACTCACTGGATGTTCTTCCTATTATTAAACAATAAAAATAAAATGAGATTTTCATATGTTACAATAAATGACCACTAAACAGACTATTCCTTTAGAAAAATATTCTGTCCCTGAATGTGCTGCAAAGCAGAAGAAATATTCTGATAGAAGATGAAAGTCAATTAGAAAACAATTAGATAGAAATGCAAGGGAGTTAGAATAGAAAAAACTTGCTACCTCAGCCGTACACTACATTGGTGGTGTAGTGGCAAGCATACTTGCCCGGAAAGGAGAAGACCTGGGTTCGAGTCCCAGCTGACGTAACAAGATTATTTTATTCTAATTCCCTTGCATTTCTATCTAATTGTTTTCTAATCGACTTTCATCTTCTATCAGAATATTTCTTCTGTGAGCGACTAAATGCAGTGGATTTGTTAGGAGGAGAGTAAAGGTCGGAATGTCGAGAACTGGTGGGACGGAAAAGTACGGAAGACTTGAAAGTTAAAAGATCATGGAGGTAGGGAGGGGAATGGGAAAAGATGACTTGATTAGAGGATTGAATCAAGGAAATATTGCCTAGGGAAAAATGGGTATAGCCATTCTGACTCGGAGTACAGCTTTGTAACGTGGGAGCTCCTTGAAGAACCAAAGACAAACCTGATGAAGCTGTTTAGTAGAAGCTTAAGCCTATTCTCTAGTTCTCTGGTGAGGCCCTCATAAACAGCACAACCATGGTCAAAATGGGGGAATATGAGTGAGGACACAAAGAGATTACGAATTTTATGAGGCAGGAGATGACTAAAGCGGCAAAATTGTTGGAGAGTGGAGAAACAATGACGGGAAATCTATGAAATATGTGGTTTCCATGAAAGGGTTCAGTCTAGGATAATGCCAAGGCTTTTGACCTAGGAATGAAAGGAAATTGTGTGCTGATTAATTCTGAGGGAAGAAATAGGAGGGACTGATGTAAGCAAGGATCTAACCCAAAACAATAGCCTGAGATTTTTTGACATTCAGATAAAGCTTTTTTGTCAAAGCCCAGGAACATATTGAATTTAGGTCTTCTTGAATTTTTTGAATAGCGGTTTGTAATTCTTCTGGAGGAAAGGATAGGTAAACTTAGGTATCATCTGCGTAAATATGATAGGAACATTGTCTAATGGGAACGTTGAAATAATATAGGCAGAGAACAGGGTGACAAAGATGCTAGAGCCCTGCGGGACCCCAGATGTAATAGGAAAAGAGGAAGATAAAGGTGCTTTGGGGATAGAAACTACTTGGGATCGGCCTGACAGGAATGAATGAAACCAAAGAAGAGAATTGTTAGATAAAGAAAGGTATTTAAGTTTAGAAAGTAGGCGGGAGTGATCAATCGTATTAAAGGCTTTTGTGAAATCAAGAAGAACAAGGTTTGTGCTTTTTCTTTAATCAATCGCAGCTTGGATATCAGAGGTTATTTATCGGAGAGCAGTTTGGGTAGAGACCCCAGGGCGAAAACTGGATTGGAAATAATCTAGGAGCTTTGCATTTTCAAAGAAAGAGGACATTTGTTTCTATACCAACTTTACTAAGGGTTTTGCAAGGATAGGGAGAATAGATATGGGACAGAAATCATTGAATTAAGAGGGATTGGGAATTTTGTTTAAAGGTTTAAGTATTACTTGTTTCCAGGAATTGTGAAAGACTGAGTTCTGGAGGGAAAAGTTGTACTCAGGAGGATAGGAAAAATGCTGGGAAGGGTGGCCTTGAGAAGTTCTATCGGAATGCAATCACAGCCAACTGTACTTGTTTTTATTTTTGATATTGCTGCTAAAAGATCTTCAGGAGTAATGTCGGAGAAAAAGAATGTTTGTGTTAAAATCAGAGTGGCTTGGTAAGGAAATAGAAAGAGGAGAAGTCTGGGACAGCGAGGAGGAAGTAAAATTAGAGTTGAAGTTATCTGGAGACCCAGGGAAATGAGGAATATTGAGAGATGGTTTGCACAAGGAAAGTCTTCTTAGGATGTTCCACTTGGACTTAGGGTATGGAGCAGAGGAAATGCCTCATAAAGTAAAGTGAGCGAGCCTTTGGAAGAGCGGCTTGAGCCCGGTTCCGTCTCCCCCTCACCCTGGTTGAGCAATGAAGTGGGAGATCACAGGAGAAGGCAGGAGGCTGCCCAGAGATGTTTGTAAGCCTCATAATCCTCAGGATGACCTGTACATCTAGCCCGTCTCCGGGCAGCCTCCTGCCTTCTCCTGAGATCTCACACTTCATCACTCAACCAGGGCGAGAGGGGCGCCAAAATTGACAGGTTTTCAATGGAGCATGGGGTATTGAGGATGGAAACTAGATAATTGAATAAGATCTCTACCTTTTGATCAATCGAGGGAGAGGAAAAAATTTGGCTCCAGTCGAGGCAATCAAGGTCTGTTCAAGATTCTCAAAGGTAAGGTTGTCAAACTTACAGAAGGATACTGATCTTGGTTAAAAATTAGGAGTATACATGTTTTAGGATATGAGGATTAAATCATGCTGAGAAAGAAATTAATCAAATTATCGGTAAAAAACCTAACAAAATAGATTTAAATGAATAATATATACATGTTATGAATTGCTTTATCAATATCAATCATGAGTAAGAGTTTACCTGAAACCCTTCATTGTAATTATTAGATGATTTTAGTTGGGATTCGGTCAAGGTAGATCCAAAAAAAAAAATACAAATTTAAAAAAAGTGTATTTTTTTTAAAAGATTATCTGCCAACATTTCGGCTTACATTGTAAGCCATCTTCAGGGCTGTAGAAATACAATTTCATGAAAATACAATAATAATTGACAATATTATAATACAGAATTACCATAATGTAATGTCATATCAAAATTATGAATGTAGAAAGAGATTTAAGAGAATTTAAAAAAAAAAAACATGCAGACAACAACTTATTAAAAAATAATTGAATAACATAAATTTACCACACCTGCCTATCATGAAGATGAGAGAGGACGTCCTATCCCTAAGTTCGCATTTCCATAACTAAGACGAAATATAATTTTTCTGAAAAACACCGTGGATGGTAAGAGGGTTGGGGGGAAAGGTAAGAGGCGGAAGGTACAAAGGGTGAGTGGCCTGTTTCAAAAGGGGGCAATAAAGAGGACAAAGGAAAAAAGGAAGGGTATTGTTGGGAATAGGTAACTTTGCAATTGGGAAAAATGTTTAACAGGTTTATTGAGAAGGAGGGCTAATGGTTTTAAGAATGTTGAAAATGTTTAAATGAATTCAAGAAATTTGTTCTATGTTCGTTCTGTCGTTAACTGGATAGTGTTGTAAGTTAATGTGAACGGTTTCAGATAAAAGGCGTTTGTGTTCATAGGGTTCAGTGGAAAGAATGGTTATGCTCTCGAAGTCAAATGTGTGTTCTTCATGAAAAACATGTTTAGTGAGGGCAGTTTTTATTAGTTTATTGTTTATGTCATTTTTATGGTTATTCCTTCATTTTAATTATCACTACCAGATATAATAGCTATTTAAATTACCTGAATACTAAATATGATTAGGGGTATTTTAACGATCTCAGAGAAGTATGTTATGTTAAATGGAATGAAATTTGGTTATAATAATATAATCATTCAAAAATATACTCTGTTAAGAAATATAGCATTACACCTTTAGGAATGGTGTTAACAGGAATCTATCATTTGATTAAAAACATTTTTAAGCTACAATAGCTATAGTTAAGACCAAAATTGAAATAACTGTATTCTTAGTTTGAAAATGATTATTTAAATACTATAAAATAAACCATGTAATTTAGATGACCTGGAATGAGAGTTTATTAATATTATTATTATATTACCAGTAGTTTTGGGCTGCTACCAACCCATAGATAGCTTGACTCCTTGAGTCTTCTGAAATGGATATGGACCCCATATCCTAGAGGAACCTCAGGCTCTTAATAAAGCTCAGAAAGTATTTTTTATTTGCCCTTGTAAAATTTTTTTTTTTTTTTTATCATTAGCTAAAACCTTATTAATGAATAAATTAATACCTGATTAGTTTTTTTAGTGTATTTTTGGGAAAATTGTTAGTTAAAAAAAGCTTAACTTATTTTGATAAATTAGAACTTAATTTTTTTTTCTTGTGCCCACATATTATCAAATTTCATATAAGCTTAATTCTACTACTAATAAGTTTTTAAAATGTAATTTTTTTTTGTGCACATCGACTGCTGAGTTCATTGGTGCTGTGTAATTTTTTAAATTTTAATAATAGGTGCCTCTCAAACCATTTTTTTCCCTGTGATGATTGAACATCGATGATAATCAGGTATAGTGGGTTACCTCTGTATTTACTTATAACTAGTTTCCTTTGTTCTAGTTGACAAAATGACCCACATGGTTGGCTCCTACCCTCCTAAGACAGAAATTCAGAGTTACACAACTCCCTCTGAAGATGCGCCTTCTGGGATAGTCGCCCGAGGCTCCTACACAGTCCAGTCCCTCTTCACTGATGATGACCAGCACATCCATCTCAAATGGGAGTGGTCCTTTGAGATAAAGAAGGACTGGAAAGATTAAACTCTAAAATAGAGCAGTGCAGGCTAGGGTCACAAATGTGCTCTCCTTCTTCACTAATATCTATATATTTATATATGTGTATTATTATTTTATATTGTAATATTCAATGGGTTTTTCCTGTAAGACATTTACTAGAACTAATCTAGGTACTTTTCTATTATACTGGGCTCTGTTACTTACTGCTACTAACATTTACCACTTTATATATATATGTGTGTGTGTATATTGCACATCATGAATTTACTCCCTATACGATAAAATAAGTCGAAGATCAGATCTATTTATTTCCCTTGTGTCTTTTATACCATTAGGTGGGGATTCTATATTAATAGAGAATAATAAATATAAAATTTAAAAAAAAATATATGCTACTACAAATTTATTCTTTTCTTATTGATTCTTAAAACTGAATTATTCATTTTTATTATGCCCTAACCTAGCATGTCACACTCTTGCTGGTGTTTGATTAAATGCAGCTGCATATTGTCACATTGGATTGTGCATACCTTAGCTATATTCTGTTTTTGTACTCTTGTAACTTTCTTAAGTATTTGAAGTGTTTGATTGACACAGCCACGTAGTCAAAACTGCTGCCTACTCTCCAAATTCATACACAGTTAATTATTTCGAGAACGGATAAATCTGTTCTAAAATTAACTCGAGTATTTAATCAATCTTCTAACTCTTACCTTTGTATTTATCTTTGTACATATATTGCTTTTTGATCCTCATTTTCGCANTATATATATATAAAGATCTCATATGATATTTACATTATTGTAATATATGTCAATGTTAACTTCTCTATACATTAAGTGAAATGGCCCAGTAGAGCTGAAAAGTACTTTTTGGTGCAATCTTACAGGTATAGTTAAAGATTTGATTGAAAACTCAAATGATCATATCTCTTTTTTTATCACCCTTCAAATAAGTCTTAATAATTCCTTAAAGAAAGGGCCTTGACCCATTCCAGCCCAGGGGGCTTTATAACTCACCTCTGCAAAAGTAATTTTCCTTCTAAACTTCTTAAATCAATTAATGTTACAACCCTTTATTTTGTTTGCATTATTCTTGAAAGCCAAACCCTTTAGTCCATTTATTGATGTAAGTTATGGTAATTACAGATAAAGTGTAAGCTTAAATAATTTAGAATAATTTTATATACTCATGTTATTGTTTTTAAAAAATAAATATAATTTTTATGTAATTGCTAGATAAAAAATTATCATATACCAGCCTTAGTTAAATTGATGGTATTCCTTATTGTTGCTATTAACTATTATTAACTGTGGATCCTTAGGTGTGATACATTTTTAGTCTTACTTTTCCACTTTGTCTATTTCTAATAATAAATTGGTAATTTAGATAATAGGTCTGATATGTATGTCTTATGTGCTATAACTATTAATTTTTTTATTATTTTTTAGAGGAGGTAACATATTGAATTAAAAAAAAAGAAGTTTGGAGTTAAGTATTATTTTACCCCTGTTAGTAGCTTTTTTAAAGCTAGCTGTGATTCTAGGAAAAACCTTTGGATGTTCAGTGTAAAATTAGTCATACTTTGCTCCATTTGGAGGATAAGATATTTAATAGTTTCTTAGACATAATACAAATAAATTATTATAAAAAAAGTGAACGGTTTCAGATAAAAGGCGTTTGTGTTCATAGGGTTCAGTGGAAAGAATGGTTATGCTCTCGAAGTCAAATGTGTGTTCTTCATGAAAAANGCAACTGCTTCCTGACTTTCAGAGTTTCAGGAAAGCCGACATTACTCTGTATTAATTCGGATGTAGTGACAAAAATATTTAAATTATTATAAAAAAATAAACCATGACGATAGAGCTGTTTAGCCAAATTTAAGATTAAGAATGGTGTAAAACAGCTCCTTAAAATATTACTCTGCAGATTAGATAATCTTATTAATCCACTAAAACAACATAGTCAACGAACAAAAACAAATAAATTATTATAAAAAAATAAATATTTTTCCATTGAAAGGACCATATAAAATATAGAATGTGGGTTTTCTTCAATGTTGCCTGCAATATTTACTGCCTTACTTTATTTTCAGATTTTATAAAGTATATGAGAAGTTAATAAAGTATCTATTTATTTTTAAAAACTTAATCATTTATTATTGTTTTATTTAATTGGTGTCTTTTCTGATATACTTTACTCTATCAATGGTGATTTCCTTGAATTGATTAATTTAATTTAATTGAATGATTATTTTTGAAATTTAATAATAATGTTTAAATTATTCTTGAAGATTTTTGGTATTACCTCTGTCTAACAGATTTCAGTTTTGACCCTTTCTAAATTATTGTTCATCAAATCTTTCTGAAGTAAATATGAGCGGATTTCTGTAGAATAAGATGAAACAGGCCACTGAACATTTTTTCCAGTCATGTAGATCAAATCTCAAGGGCTTATGTCAACTTTATAATCCCATACAAGATACTGATTCAAATTCATTCATTAGCAGTTTTATGTTTTATTCACAGCATATTGTATATTTTATTTTTGGGATTAAAATAAGCCAGTATAACTTGACAAGGCCAGCAATTTTAATCTTAAACAAGTAAGAAAAAAAAACATTCATTTTTCCTGTTTTAGATTGCTAACGAGAATTTTGAAGTATTGTTTGAGTTTTATAATTGATTTTTAATGTGAAAAGTATTAATAAGAAAAAAAAGTTAAATAAAAACATTTTATTTTAAAATAATTTTCTCTCTAAATAAGATTTTAGAAATTGAATTTAGAATATTCTTTTGCTGAAAGAAATTTAAATGCAGTAATGTTAGTTCAAAATCCTAAATACCCTGTATCCCAATTTTCCTTATCTCACTTTTTTTTTTTATAACTTTTGATAATTGATTACTTTTACGTCTTTTGATTGAAATCACTATTGTTACTTTGAGTAAAGTTATATTCGTTTCACAGAAAAGTTTTATTACCTATTAAGTTTAAGAGGTTCTATACCTATTGCTTAACCTAGGCATTTAAGCCTAAATTTATGCTGTTAGTTTAATTAATAATATTTTTATTTAAATTCAAAAGCAAGAATTAAATCTTCTCTAAGTATGAAAATTTCATTTATTCGTTCTTCTCTTATTATATAGCATTTGTAATTATACCAATTTCTAAATATGTACAGGGAGAAAAAAATAAAGAAACTATTTATGAACTGTTTATGAATTTGGTTCTTGTTGTTGACCTTTTTGATGAAACTTATACAGAAATAGTTTTTACAATTGTCTTTGTGGTCTTATAAACTTTGCTCAAGTAGGACATGATTCTGTATCCCATAATAGAATTAGAATTATTTTATATTTTTTAAAAGTCTACTTTACCAATTTATAGGCTATGATTGGCAAATATAAGGTTGTTCCCGAATAATAAATTTTGAAGAAAAAAAAAATTTTTTTTAGTCCATTACAGTCTCAGTAATCATTAATGTTTGTTGCTTGATCACAATATCTTCCAGTTGTGGGGAACATGGGGAGACTGCAATGTTTTGAAAATGGCTTAAGATTAAATGGAGGAAGTGAAATTAAATGACAAATTATTACTTCCAGATTATTTAATCATTTTGTCATTAATAGGAAATTATCCATTTTCTATGTAACAATAGTTTTAATGAGGAGCTTGGAAGAGCTAAGAGGACAATTTTTTTTTTTCCTTAGTATTGCCATTGAAATTTTGCTAAATTCTAAATCATAAAAGAAATTTACTTTTGTTTCCATAACTGAAAAATACTTTGTGAGGTAAAAGGTAATATATATTACCTTATCATTTTATTCTTAAGTGGAAAAAATATTTTACTTTATTTTTGAAGTAATTATTTGTAAGATCTGAAATAGTTAAAAATATTTGTATATTTATATATTCTTACTGTGCCTTAATTTTATAACAGAATTTTATAATCTGATATCATTGTAAGCCAGTTGCATCTTTTGGGCATTGAATGAAGTATAATGAATATATGCTTGTGTTTATATATAAACAAATTATAAAAAAATAATTATATAAAATTTGTTAATCCTTGCCTAAGAAGTATGAAATATCGTTTTGTCTGAAACCAAGCTCCTCAATTGATGCTGACTGTGGTATCATTTTTGGTGAACTAAGTCTGTATTAGATATTAAAATAAAATATTCCTACAAATGCTATTTTTATGTCATAGGTATTTCATTATATTGTAATAAATATTTAGATTTGAATAAAATTAAATAAAGAAGTTTGGTTTTACTTGAATTGTATAGACAAAAAAATGGATTTAAAGTCTCAGTTAAAAATTGAATAACAAAAATTAATCCAAGTTATTCCATTTTTATATAAATTTACTTAGTTGAAGACAATTATTCTGCAAATATATCATTGTATGTTTAAATAGGCACTGGATTCATGCTTTAAAAGTACTTCCCAGGTCTGTTATTAATGGATTTGAGGAAATAGCTCCAGTTGTAAAATTATGTTAACTTCATAAATACAATTACCTTTTTTTTTAATTTGACAATTAGAATTGTTATTTGTAATGAGACATAATTTTCTCCATGGTCAATAAAATTGCTAATTTTCAAAAAGATAATAAAAAAAAATAAGTTAATAATAATTTAGTTTGTGACCAAATTCATTATTAAAATTATTTTACTGTTTGGAGCGGTGTAGTACTGAAAATGAGAATTGAACCAGAAACCTCCTAAGGTGAATATTCTAGCAGTTTAACTGTAACCTAATAATAATTTAGTTTCAATAGACTCAAGATTTACCAAATCCTTTGAGACCTGGAGGGTTTTAGGGAAACAAAATTGTCACTTTATTGGAATTATTTAGTTTTACTTAAAATTGAAAAATTGTAATTTTATTTTATTACAGTTTTATAATGTCTATGATAAATGGATTAAGAACAACTCAGAAAATATTTTAAGATTTAATTCATTTGCTTCTGATTTATCAGATAATTATATTCTGTGCTTATTTTATTTATTTTGCTTATACCGTAAACAAAATTTCAAAAAAGGAAAGATAGCAAGCAAAAACATATGACCTACTCAATCTGCATAACCAGAAGTCTTTACTGCCTTGTGAAGGTCTGCCTTCAAGGTAGTACATCTTGTCAACTGGAAATAATGTTGAACAAATAGTCACTTACTCAAACAATTCAATATTTAACTCTGTTTTAAATTTGGAAAATTTGCTTATTTTACGTAGCTCCTCCATGATGGGCTTTTTATTAGGATTACTTTCTATTTTGCATTTAAAATTAAAATAATTAAAAATTGCATTTTAAATTATATTCTTAGTTTATCTTCTAAACCTGTGATAAACTGTCAGATTTAATGACAGTTTTTGTTATAACTTTTATGTAAGATTCTTAATTTTATAGTTGTAAATTTTTGGAATCGGTCAATATTTTATTTTTCGTAATTGCTCAATGTAGCATTTCTAGAAAAAAATAATAATAGAATATTAAACAAATTTGCCAAATACAAACTTTATTATGAAGTGAAACATCAAATTATAAATTTCTCACCGTTTTCTTTTTAAAATGATTTTTTATGGACAAGTTATGGTAAATCCTTAACATTGATAAATTTTGGTTATTTAGCCATTACACTACTTTTTGTTTTATTAGAGACTTCTTCCACTTTAATTATTGTTTATGTATATGCTACTAGTTTCAGTATTCATGCTTATATAAATTATATTTCCTGCCATTATGTTTCCATAATTTTTATTGTAACTCTGGGTCATAGAAAAATGATATGGTCTGTTTTTTTTATTTTATAAAATTCAATCTAATGTAATTCTCAAAAATTAGACATTTTTAAATGCATCATCTAATAATTAGACATTACTGTAGGGAAGTTAATTTTTTTTTTTATTAAAACATATTCTGATGCTTTTCAGTTAAAAAATTATCAAAAACATTAAAGTTTTTTTGTACTTTTCTATGCATTTCTAATTACATAAAATCAAAAGAAGAATGTTTTTTATTACAAAAAATAGTTCCTTCAATATTTTATAAAAGAAGTTCATATTATTTTCTTATTGAGGTATAAGTGATGGAAATTTAGTAAAAAGAAAAAAACATTGATTTTAAAATTTAAGAATAGTTCAAGAAAGGGCATTAGATACAAAACTGTGAATACACTGGTTGTTATATGTATATCTAATTTAATTGAATTAAAGACACCTGTAATTAAGAATTTATATTTAATACATTCATAAAATATAAATTGATAATTATTAGTCATGTATAGAAGTATATTTAGACTATTATGTAGCTAATCTAAATGAATGAACAACTGCTAATTTAATTTTTTGTTATATTTTATATGTTTAAATTAAACATATACCTTTAGATAGGCCATTAATAATGTATTCATTCATTATAATTTAAATTATATTTAGCTCATCTATATTATAATTTCTTCTGTAAGCAAGTCCTTTGTGTTTTTTTATTATATATATTTGTCTTACCAATAATTGCTCATTTTCATGTCCTAATATTATGTGTATTTGCAAATTTGTCAACTTTAATTAAATAATATGACTCATGATAAATAAAAGCTTCAAGGACAACAGAAGGGCTATTTCTGTCAATAAGCCAATTTGATGTAATCGTGTTCCTGTATTTTTCTCCCCTAACCATAGTTTATTTTTTTGTAGCTTAAATATATATTATGAAACAGTTTTCAAATATCCCTCCTTTTTCGTATGTTTCCAAATTACTATTGTGAATGAGTCTAACTGTACTTTTTTTTCAATACAGTTTTGTACATAAGAAATAAACTGCACTATGTGTATATCTTTGTGTAATACTCTATGAAAGTTTAGTTATATTTTTATTACTTTAACATGAGATAAATAATGTTTATTGTGGATTATCTCTTGAATTTATTTTGCTCTTGGGCTGGTATCATCATCTGTTAGAGAATTCATTAATTTAGGGCTTCCTTTTTTCAATACCCCACTTTCCATCTCATTTCCCTAGCTAGAAAATTTTCCCAAGCTGAGCTTTGTACCGATTATGCAGACAAAAATGTCTTTTATACATTTTTTTTTCTCAAATAGCAAATGAGTTCTTTTTAATCAATCTATTCAGTATTACTCTTCACTGATAACTGCTGTAAGATTATTCTCTGATAACTGCTATAGTAAAGAGTTAGAATGGATATATTTTTATATATAAATCACCTAAATTGATTCTAATGCAATGCTTATATTTTTGAAAAGTTATTAGATGAGCAAAAAGTTATTAATCGCAAAATAAATACACGGACAATTTTTTGTTTGCTTTCATATGTATATGAACTTTTATGGTAGAAAAGGAAAAAAATTGCTGACCTATAACTAATCATTTCGCTAATTGTCTTGAAATACTATAGAACTCAAAAGATTTGTCTACCCAGTCTACATCATTCCCCCACATTTAACAAGAAATAATTTTTTGAGGATATAATAATTCCTTGAAATTCTGAATGGGTGGGATAACTTCTTTTTAAGCACAAGAATAATTTTTGGGATTATGAATTTCATGCTCTGAAACATCAATCAGTACAATGAATCTACCACACAACACATAAAATTTCTCTTTCTGTTTTTATCTAAATTGTACCATTTATTTCAGGTTTCTTTCTTTTCATGACTTAATTTTTACCCCCAGAAAGTAATTTAACTGATCAATTTATTTTTATAATCAACTGCAGTTCTTCAGTTAGTACTCATTCACCCTCACTTTCATAAAAATTTAAATAAAGATTATCTATTAAAATTATGTTAAATGTCTTCTAAAATTTAATAAATANAAAACATACTCTGTTACTAATGATTCAGACAATTTATTTAATTTTTATATTATTTATTAAATACCAAATTTTTGTTTCTCATTTTATATTGGTACTGATACATTTTTAAAAATATGAAGTTCTATTTGTTCACAGCATTTAGAAAAAAAAAAGGGCCAAACTCAGTAAAGTGTTATTCCTGAAAGTCTCGAAAGTTTGTTAATTGTTAGGATAAATACAGAAGAAAGAATGGTATTTAGAGACAAAATTAAAATGTTCTTATTTTCTGAAACTTTTTAAGCATAAATGTGTTGTCATACCTTCCATTGTCCGTCTTCATTGGTTTCTACAAACCATAAATGTGTTATTTGCCCTATTTCTTCCTCTCTCAGTATACATAATAATTATCTCATGAAAAATACTTAATGTGAGACATTTAGTTAACATTAATTTATGGCTTATTAATGGTTAGTCTTTAATTTTTTCCTTATTTTCAGTCTTTTATGGTTGGGAAAAATGAATTATTCAATTATCTCTAAGGTTTAGTACTAATTTCTTAACCATTAAGGGTATAATAAGTCTGCTTATTCTAAGCACTACCTAGACCACAGACTTATTTACATATTGAAAAGTCAATTATTTACTTTTATAAATATTATTTATTTTGTGGTCTTTAATCCCACGTAAATTTAGATAATTTTTAGTGTAAGGGAACAGAATAAAAAATCTAACTGTCCCAGCCAGGACTCGAACCTGGATCCCCTGCTATCCGGGCCGGTGCATTTGTGTGTGTGTGAAATCAGCAATAAAGAGTTATAGCTAATTTTTATATAATATTACATTACTCTCTTGTATTCTTTAAGTATTTTTTCACATATATTTTCAAATATTATTGTTGTTATTTTAGTCTATTTGATTTTGTACCTATCAAATTTTTATTTAGCCCTAGTCTTAGAATAAGTTATTTTAAAAAATAAAAGTTATTGAGAAAATATCCTTTACAATTAGGCTATCTGTTTGCAAAATATTCCATCGATTTTTTAAAAATTGTACACAAAAGGTTTTCTTTTTTTATTATTATTACATTTTAATGAAAAATTAATTCCTTGTATCCTAATTTCCTTACGTAATATCTTAATTGAAACATCTAATTGAAAATTTTCTGTGCAATGAAGTGCAATTCATTTGCTTTAAAAATAAAGAATAAAAATAATTATTTGTCTTTTATAGTGATACCATTCCAAGTTTTCCATGTGAAATTTGACAATAATGGGTTATTCAAAGGTTAAACCAAGGCCTCTATGGTATGAACATAATCAAGAAGCTGATTCGTCTAGTGAGAATGTCCATGAGGAATTGCAATGGGTGTAAGGGAATCGACCTTATCTGAGTCTTTGGAACAGGAGTGTGACACGTTTATGCTCTTGCATACTTTTTTGGTAACTTAGCAGTGGAGAATGCAGTATGCCAGCCATTTAAAAATGAATTTAGAAATAAACTATGTTGACGATAAAATTAAGACCCAAGAATATGTGAGGAAGGTAATGGGGCAGGGACCCTGGGAAATTTCGCATTGTTTTATATAAGTTCATGGATGAGGAACTTTCTGGGTACTGTACTGATACTTCTCAAGAAATAAGGAAAATTGGTGAAACTTATCAAGAAATGGCACTATTTTTGCCCCTGTTAGAAGTGGTTAAGTACTGTATAGATGACTTAAAGATTATAGATGGTTTATAAATATTTTATAAGAATAGCAGTAAGGGTATGTTATTTTTTCTTATTATAACCAACAATTAAAAAAAAAGAAGAATATATACCTCGGTATGTGTGTGTATGTGTAATTATATATATATATTTAATACATTCATAAAATATAAATTGATAATTATTAGTCATGTATAGAAGTATATTTAGACTATTATGTAGCTAATCTAAATGAATGAACAACTGCTAATTTAATTTTTTGTTATATTTTATATGTTTAAATTAAACATATACCTTTAGATAGGCCATTAATAATGTATTCATTCATTATAATTTAAATTATATTTAGCTCATCTATATTATAATTTCTTCTGTAAGCAAGTCCTTTGTGTTTTTTTATTATATATATTTGTCTTACCAATAATTGCTCATTTTCATGTCCTAATATTATGTGTATTTGCAAATTTGTCAACTTTAATTAAATAATATGACTCATGATAAATAAAAGCTTCAAGGACAACAGAAGGGCTATTTCTGTCAATAAGCCAATTTGATGTAATCGTGTTCCTGTATTTTTCTCCCCTAACCATAGTTTATTTTTTTGTAGCTTAAATATATATTATGAAACAGTTTTCAAATATCCCTCCTTTTTCGTATGTTTCCAAATTANCATAAGTATATATATATGTGTGTGTGTGTGTTTATAAATGTATTAAAATCTAAATATAACTTAAAATTTGGATAAAAGAAATGTAAAGGGAGCCAGAAAGAAATCTTACTGCCTCAGCCGGGAATCGAACCCGGGTCTCCTAATTTTCAGGCTGGTATGCTGACCTCTACAACACCGAGGCAAGTTCGATAATCTCACATACTCCCCGCACTTTACTCAAGAGTCTAAACCTCCAAGTAAGACAAATATGTCATCTTATACTTGTAGGAGCTAACATTGTCAGCTATTTATTAGACTCTCATTTTTTTTTTCGATATTTCTTTTTTAAATAATGAAATTAATTGTAGTATGTACTCCTACATTAAATTTTCTACAAGAAATGCCAAGAAAAAAATGTCTTACTACCTCAGCCGAGAATTGAACACGGGTCTCCTACTTTCCAGGGAGTTATGCTGACCTATACAACACCTAGGCAGGTTAGATAATGTCTCATACTCCCCGCACTTTACTCCGAGTCTAAACCCCCAAGTAAGACGAATATGTCATCCTTGATGGAGCTAACATTGTCAACTATTTATTAGACTCTCATTTTTTTTTTTTTTTCGATATTTCTTTTTTAAATAATTAAATTAATTGTGATATGTAATCCCACATTTAATTTTTACAAGAAGTGCAAAAATTTATTTAAAAAAAACAAAAAAACGAGTAATAAATAGCTGACAATGTTAGCTCCATCAAGTATAAGATGACATACTCATCTTACTTGGGGGTTTAGACTCGGAATAAAGTGGGTTAGTTGGAGTTATTATCTAACCTGCCTCGGTGGTTTACTAGTCAGCATACCTGCCCGGAAAGTAGGGGATCCGGCTTCGATTCCCAGCTGATATATTAGGTATTAAGAATTTTTTCTGGCTCTCTTTGATTTTCTTGTAGAAAATTTTATGTGGGATTACATACCACAATGGATATTATTATGGATTTATAAATTAATTAATTTCATTATTTTAAATTTGGATGTGCCAAGTAACTTATATAATTTATAATTCATTATCAATAATACATCACTATTTCATCTAAAGTGGAAAACCCACATATATTAAACTTGTAGAAGATAATGTATACATCATATAATCATTCATGTTACACAATATCACATACATAACTAGTGAATTTTTGAGGGTTTGGTCAAGTTTGGATAACCTGGACGTGACCCCCAACACTAATAATCCCCAGTGTCAGAAACTCTCCATTTTTCATTTATATAACATAACACTACAATATCTAACTGGAGAAATTAGTGAGGGTTTCGGCCAGGATTAAAAAAATAAAATATTCAAAATTATTGGGTAATTATTTTATGATGGAAAATGTTTCGACTTAACTTATAAGTCATCAGGGCGACAATGATGTATGCAGAGGTCTCCAGTGACTGGGAGTCTCTCAGTTAAGTTCTTCAGTCTGCGATGTGAACTCAAACCTCCCTCAGCGATCTCTCCATCCATCATTATCGCCCTGATGATAACTTACAAGTTAAGTCGAAATGACAATAATAAAATAATCACAATAATTATGTAGTATTTTATTTTTCTAATACTGGCTGACTAATTTCTCTAGCATAATATAATACTTGATGGCCAACTAACCATTAACCATGGCAATATCTAACACAAACATCACACACTTATCATAAGTTTATAACTTATATTATAATCAGATAAAGTCTATATATCACTTTTAATTTTTATTTTTGAAAAAATCTTTTGCCATAAAGTTAATTTTCAATTAGCTTCTTTTAATTAAATTCTGAAATTCTCTTTACCTTGGAGATTTTTAGTAAAGAATTATACAAAACTACCTCTGGAAACTCTGATTTTTTTTAATAAAATGATTTCAACTTTTTATTGTATAACAGAGTGAAGCCCCAGTTTTTTTACAGTGGTAATAATTTTCATCGATTTAAAATGATCTGTGCATGATGAACTGGCATTTTAATTAGACATGACTCTATTGTTCTACTATTGTATTTAATAAATATCTGCTTCATTCTTACACAAGTATATTTTTTTAGGAACCATATATTTTAATTTTAATGTACTACAATATTTTTTCGGTTGATTGCTGTTATGGTTTGAGTATGCATGATGACAGAAAAATAAAGCAGTGACAAATATGTACAAACTAATGTTATATCAAAGACAATTTTTATCTCGTATTATATTCCATCAAATTTTTTTGGGGGTGAACTGCAGCAGAGGTAGGTTTAATGTTTTAAATTTTCATTGATATCAGTTAATTTAAAGACTGAAAATGTTTTACAGTCTAAATGAGTAAGCACAAATGAGTAGTATGACCTAAACATATATTGTGCTCTCAAAAGTATATTTGTAAAACAATGATGAAAAATTGAATCATGAGGCTACCAAAGAGTAACATGGAACATGGAAGAGAGCTCTGCCCTGAAATTGAGAAGGACCTACTTATTATGTTCTTAATTAAAGTGCATGGTATAATAATTATATTATATAATTTAAAAAGAATATTAAAGCCTAACAAAGGAGGACATAAGGACTCCCAAGCCCATTTATTGAGCAGTTAGGGTCTACCCTGTCCCATAGCTGCTTGAGCTATTAGTAGTAATTCCCTCCTTAACCCTAAAGCTGATAGTATAAAAAAAAGCCCATCCAGTCGTTTCTCATTCATGTTCTAGTTAGACAAATGTATAGAAACCATAAAAAGCCTCTGCAGGAGCTTTGTGAATTAAGCAGATTTTTGATGTTTAATTGAAAATAAAAGTAAATGACTAATTTGATCTAACTAGCTGGAGAGGTCAATGAGGATAAAAAGTAAGGCCATCTGCTCATCAAAGCTATCAATCTTTAATACTATCTGGGAGATAAGAGTGAGGGAAGTGCTGAAATTTGTAATTGTATTAATAAATAAGGATTATTTTTTCGTAAACATATTTCACAAAATATTTTTAATGTAAACTTTAAAAAATTTCAATCTTCTTTTATTGTGGTCTATAAACTTTTTCTTTTAAAATACTTTAAAAGTAGCAATAATACATTTATAAATTTTAATTTTCATTATACATATTTATAGTGTCTTTCATGAATTGCTACATAACAAAGAGATTGAGGAATTTTCTGTTCCTCCTTAAAATGACCATCCCTCAACCATTTTAGCTTTTAATGAGAGAAACACATCAAAATGTTTAAAAGATAAGCCTAAATAAATAATAAATTTTTATTTTAAAAACAATAAATACTAGAGCACATATAAACATAAATATTTAAAATTTTTCACAGACCACATTTTTAGTTTTTCCTAAATATGATAAGCAAAAAATTGTAAGAATTTTTTTTAAAGTCTTGTCATGATACCAATATGATTAGTTTGAGTATAATGTCACATCAAAAATGATAGTGAAATAAAAGCAAACTTATCCGATAGTTTTATTTATAATAATATTCCTCTCATTTTCTTGTGCCTTGTTTTGTTTACAATAAAAAAAAATTTCAAATTGAATAAAACAAATATTGCTATCAATAATTCTTCCTTAATAATAACAAAATATAATCAATAAAACCGATTTGTATTCTAATTAAAGTAAAACAAAAAATACATATGAATATATTTTTAATGGGTTAGTTGGAGTTATTATCTAACCTGCCTCGGTGGTTTACTAGTCAGCATACCTGCCCGGAAAGTAGGAGATCCGGCTTCGATTCCCAGCTGATATATTAGGTATTAAGAATTTTTTCTGGCTCTCTTTGATTTTCTTGTAGAAAATTTTATGTGGGATTACATACCACAATGGATATTATTATGGATTTATAAATTAATTAANTTATATGTATACATATATATTTATTTCATTTTTAAAAAATTGGACTGATTCAATTCTATGACATGAATATATATTTTTGTACAAAATTGAATGTATAGTTAGACCTTCATTCACTTAATGAATAAAGGTTGTTACATTTTTATGGATATCATTTAATAATTACATTAATTGATGATTGTGAATATTTCATCAACTTTGAAGAAATATTTATTCTTTAAAGATACTTAAATATTTGAAGATAATTTAATTCAATGTTGTCATTTCAAAGCATTAGTTTATTCAGTCCTCTTGATAAGACTTAATCCTATATTTACCTGACTGGAAGGAGTCCTAATTTGGCCAGTGGTACATCATGGCTGAAAGTAATAAGTTTCCTGGTCATTATTATAGTTACCAAGACAAATTGAATAATAATTCTTATAATAGACAAAGGAGGTATGCTTCATTAAAAAATCATACTTGCTGAGCTAAAATTAAAAGTTTAATTTTCATTAATTTCCATTTTCTTAAAATCAAAGAGGTTTGATTTAAAGGTCAAATGTTTTGTTAATAAAAGAATGATACTGCTGAAATATTGAACTGTGTCATGTAAAATCTGTTTTGTCAAGAGTCAAGTATATTTTAAGCAACTTTACAAAGTTCAATTACTTGGCTACACAGTTCAGTTCATTATTTTCAAATTAAATATATTGTAATTAATGAAGACAAAATTTTTCTTTTTGGGGTAAAAAATTTTAGTGTTTGAATCATTTTTACTAGTTAAACCCCTTATAATATTAATGGCTCAGGTTAGTTCTCACAAATCCAAGATGGAAAAAAACAAGAAAGTTTTTTATCTGATATCTAAATTATATAAAATTCATTAAAATTAAAAATATCAGGAGTTTATGTAACTATCAAAAGTGAATGATATTCCTATTCTTCAGATTTTAATGTTGTCAAAATTTTGTGTTGAAAAAAATATCTTCTAGCCACTGAAGCTTTGGCTCTTATAATATCAAATTCACCAAGTACAATCTCAAAAATAACTGACAACTAACTCACTTTGAACAGTATTATGTTAAAATTCCATTAAAAAGAGAAAAATGAATTTAGCCTATTAATTAATTACTTTAAAAACAAGAAAAAAAAAGTGTTTCATTAATGTATTGGGATTTAATTTCATCAAACTTTCTGGGTGATGTCTTTAACACGAAAAAGGTTATCATTTAAGCAAAAAAGCTCTTAGTTAGCTATTTTCAGTAAGGTTTACTATCTCTCATGCAAAATTTATATTTCCTATATGAAGCATTAAATCATTTATATTTCTCAGTTTAGGACTAACCTTTACTAGTCGATCAGCAATGCGTAAGTTCTTTAAGAAAATTCTTGTTTCTAGACAATTGCAATTAAAGCTGAGTTGTTATGAACCATCCAAATATTTTAACAGGTTTTATATTCTTAACATCCTTTTAAATAATACTGGCTCCATGATATGAGGGTTGAGAAGAGTTTGAATTTATATTTCTTGATAGTCTTTATTATGTTATTCTTAAATATTTATTAATTACTTCTAATTTAATTGTATCTTTACTTATCAATGTGATATATTTATCTTTCATGTATAAATAGAAAATTTTAAGTTACTACTATAAAAACTTTTCTATGAAAATCAGATTTACTCAAAGCTTTCATATAAATATTGAAATACTTTGAGGCTTCTCATTCAACAGAACTAAAACCGCATAAACCATTTTTGTTGTAATTAGTGAACTACAGAAAGAAATATTAGAAGAAGAGATAATAAAAATGGTGCACAAAGGACTGAAGCAGTATAACATTTTTCATGTGGATGAATGCAATGAAATTGAGCGAAATATTGAAAAGTTAATAGCTGACGTAGACAAAGGCAAGTATCATGCTTGCACTGTTGACAGATCACCATTAAGGAACAAGTAAGTAAGGAATTAGTGTTAATTTTTAGTCAGTAAAACAATTTACTTTTATTTAAGACCTTACATAAGAGAGCTCATATGAGGAATGCATTTTTTTTTCAATTTGTATATATTCAAATTAAAGTTTGAAAGAATATGTTTTTACTACAGTAATAAATGTGTTTTCTACTTCCTTTTCTATAAGGTATTTCTTTGGAGAAAGATATACCTATGGTGATGGTTTGGGTCATGAAATGCTTTTCCCGGAAGGTCTAGTTGACCCAATTCCAATATGGATTGTACGTCTAGTGATAACTCCTTTAGAAATGGCAGGAATAATTCCACTTGGATTTGCCAATTCAGCTGTTATAAATTTATATTTGCCAGGAGGATGCATTGTTTCACATATTGATCCTCCACATATTTTTGAACGGTAAGTTTATTCTGTGTGTATATGTATATATATATATATATATATATATATATATATATATATACATACATACATATATACTCACACACACAACAACAAATTATAGAACTTATGATTTCACTTAATTGTTTAAGTGTTATATTTATTGGGGTATCACTATTTTTAAAAGTTATTTAACTTTTTTTCAGACCAATTGTTTCAGCATCTTTCATGAGCGACAGCTTGCTTTCATTTGGATGCAAATTTAGTTATAAGCCCATTCGAACGACAAGGCCGTTGACTTCAGTTGGACTGAAACGTGGGACAGTTCTGTCAATGAGGTATAGTTACTGTAGATGCCAGTAATAATTTTTAACATCAATTATCACAATTAGTTATTTTTTAAAAACTGTATTCATTAATAGGCTTGTCGAAGACAGAAGTAGTTTCCGAGGCAAAAATAGGACTGTAAAGTTAACTAGGAATCCCCTGACAAGAGAAGCCAAAAACATACTCTGTTACTAATGATTCAGACAATTTATTTAATTTTTATATTATTTATTAAATACCAAATTTTTGTTTCTCATTTTATATTGGTACTGATACATTTTTAAAAATATGAAGTTCTATTTGTTCACAGCATTTAGAAAAAAAAAAGGGCCAAACTCAGTAAAGTGTTATTCCTGAAAGTCTCGAAAGTTTGTTAATTGTTAGGATAAATACAGAAGAAAGAATGGTATTTAGAGACAAAATTAAAATGTTCTTATTTTCTGAAACTTTTTAAGCATAAATGTGTTGTCATACCTTCCATTGTCCGTCTTCATTGGTTTCTACAAACCATAAATGTGTTATTTGCCCTATTTCTTCCTCTCTCAGTATACATAATAATTATCTCATGAAAAATACTTAATGTGAGACATTTAGTTAACATTAATTTATGGCTTATTAATGGTTAGTCTTTAATTTTTTCCTTATTTTCAGTCTTTTATGGTTGGGAAAAATGAATTATTCAATTATCTCTAAGGTTTAGTACTAATTTCTTAACCATTAAGGGTATAATAAGTCTGCTTATTCTAAGCACTACCTAGACCACAGACTTATTTACATATTGAAAAGTCAATTATTTACTTTTATAAATATTATTTATTTTGTGGTCTTTAATCCCACGTAAATTTAGATAATTTTTAGTGTAAGGGAACAGAATAAAAAATCTAACTGTCCCAGCCAGGACTCGAACCTGGATCCCCTGCTATCCGGGCCGGTGCATTTGCCACTTATGCTACCGGGACAAGTCTGATAAGTTATTAAATTCCCCGCACTAGTGTCGAGAGTCCAATGCACCGGCCCGGATAGCAGGGGATCCAGGTTCGAGTCCTGGCTGGGACAGTTAGATTTTTTATTCTGTTCCCTTGCACTAAAAATTATCAATTATTTACATTCGTACTTTTACATTTTAATTACAAAACCTTTTATAATTTAAAAACTTCAATGAAAGTATATTCAGTTTTAGATTGACTAACAATCAGCCCCAGATCTAGAGTATGGAAAGCTTCCTTCCGACATGTTCAGTTCTGCATATCTATGAAATCGTTGGACTTATTTATTGAAAATATGCTTATTTGTTATGGTTTATATTCTTTTCAACAATACTCTTTCTAAAGTATTGTTGAAAAGAAGGCATATTCAATTGTCCCTATCCATTCGCTACATAGGATCCGCAATGCTAGACTATCTTATTATTAGGCATTTAGGGTTCATCATGGCTACTTTTAACATCTGAATTATACTTTGAGGTATGTTTAAATCCTACCTTGCTTCATAAAGCCTTTTTCTATTTATTAACCATAAGTTGATAATCAAATGATTTGTGGGAACAAATTCCAGAGTTTTTATTAAGTTTGTCATAGGGAAAATTTTATTTGTGGTTATAAAGCTGCATCATAACCCCTCATTAAAATAAAATAAAAAAAACATAGGAGGGCAACCTGGTGAATATTATGTTTAATAATACTTCGTATGCAGTCTTTAGTAGGGAAATGCCTCAGTAGTTTTTATTTTTAAGCAGGTCTACATTCTTATTAATTAGAGATCCATTGTTCCAATCAAATTAGTTCCATGAGATGCATTAACTCTGGCTTAAAGTCTGAACCAATGCTACAATTAAATGGAACAGATACTTATGTTATTTAATTTAGACCATAGACTTAATATTTTACTCCTCTTTGCTGTTCCTTACCCATTCCCTTGTCTTCTCATTTGCAGCTAACCAGTATTATATCCTTACCACCATTTGCATTCAAGTCTCCAATGATGACTTGATCATGTGCAGGACAGCTTGTATATGTTCTTTCTAACAAGACATAAAAAACATCTTGGCCATCCATAGACTTATCCTTATTCAGAGGATGTACATTAATTATATTGTAATTAAAGAAGGTTCATCACTATTTTTCGTTGATAAAAAAAGGTTTTTTATAGGATGGGCCATCAATTCTATCCCTAACCTAGTAGACCAAGAGGATTTATAGTTAGAGTTCCTTTCTTCTAGATGAAGTCTTAGCTAGCCATAAGCCCCATCTGCCCATTCACAATAGATTTTATTTTAACCACAAGTGCCTCCATCACCAACTCAGTCATTGTACCCTGCTGCCAGCACAGCTATGAATGATATATTCTGATGAGGCTGGACCTGTTAATCCAAGGCTTATTTACTCCAACCATAGCTCGATTGCTTTATTTAACAAGCTTTAGTGGGGCAGAGTTGGGGTTGAAGAGTTGAGAGTGTATGTTGCATTGCTCTATTAACCATTCCATTACCTACCAATAGAGCTTTACAAAATTGTTTCAGAATGAATATTTTGTTAACAGTGGTTTTGCTGCTGATGGAATAACTCACTGCATTCGACCTCAGGATGTCAAATCCAGAAGAGCAGTAATCATTCTTAGAAGGTAACATATTTTTAAATATCTACATTTTACTTTAGACTCTTGCCTTTTTTCTTTTATTTTTTGTCATTGTCCCTGCCTACATCACCTCATAGTGCAATGGGAAGGAATTATTCTATAATTAGCCAATCTATTCTGAACAGCTGTGGCATTCAATGGATAGGCTTATATTTCTTGGTAATGCTTCCACAGGGCAGGATGTGAATCTGTAGTATCAACCTGAAAGTCCATTGGTCCACCTCGATTATAGATTGTTATTTAAAGTAAGTATAGCCCAAAATAGTCTTCTAAAAATATACCCGGAATATTAATTGGGTAAAAATAATAAAATTTTAAACCAAAAACTAGTTGTATTTTGGTCTGTGAAAGTGATTTGTAAAATAATTTTTTTTAGTACAAGCTCAGGTAATAAGTTCCTAAATTTCATCATATTCAGTTTATTAAAATAAATATATCCTTTTTTTTCCTTCATTTTTTATGGTTCATTTATCTTTACAAGCCTTTTGCCATGTTGCTAATCCTAGGAATTTGAGATAAAGAATGAAATAATGTTGGTCAAATCTACTCATGATAACCAATTATTCTTATCATAAATAAATAAATTTTGTAAAGAACTATTAGCTTATAGTACTGAACTTCTAAAGAGCATAAATATGGCATTTTATATTAGCAGCTAGAGTTGTGCTACATCTTAATGAATAGTGTTAATAAAAGAAATTTGTTTGGATAACTCTTGATGCATGTACACATTCTGAAGACTTATGTATACAGTTGTTCTATGAGATAGAAAAAAAGGATGTTGTTCTATAGATCACAATAGAGTGGAAAAAAAAGCCTTTTGTGAAATTTGGCACAAATGTTCTGATACAAGTATTTTACCTTCTCCAAATGTTTGCATCCATGGATCTATGTAAAGTAAGAAGTTGTGCACAAATTAATATTTGTTTTCTATATTTTTATTAATACACTTGCAAAACAGTTTAACAAATTTTTAAACTAAATATAAATATTGCTGCTTATGTTTGATCACTGAAATAAATAAAAAACCTCTCCAAACGGTTGAACTATATTCATGATTTTATTATGAACATTCTCAAAGCCATGCAATCCAAAACTCTATTTCTGAATTACATCTTGATGATAACAGTTCATTTAAAATAATCAAAATATATTTACTTAAATAACACCAGAATATATATTATCCTAATCTATAAGAACAAACACAAAATAGAAAACTAAAATATTATATAAAAGAGCATTACATATAAGGTTCAGTAATATCTCAGTTCAGAGTTGTTAGGAATAAGTCTGCCAAATTGTAGAACAGCTACATTTTTTTCTAACATTTCTTTACAGTTCATTCATGTAATTGATGGACTGTATTAACAATGAAAATCAATCAAGAGAGGTAGTATGGGTGTGGTGAATTAGAAAGACACACGTCATTAAAACTTCATGAATTATTATGTGTTATTAATTTTGTATAGCTATTTGATTGAACTTATCAAATGTAAAATGTAATTCTTATCATAACTTTTTTTAAGTATGAAAGAAAAGTAAATAAATTTCACAAGACTTCTAAAGTAATTTATATAGCCTCCAAATTGAGCCAACTTCTTTTTTTTCCTACTGGGTTTATCTCTCTATTCCTGCCTTATCCATGTTTCCAAAGTGAAATTGGCAATATAAACCAATGAATAAAGTTCTAGTAAAGTTTGAAGTATGTCATTTCTTCATAAACAAAAAATTTATAATCAAAATTTATGTGCTGTCAAGTATGTGCATCTTTAAAGACCTTATAATATGCACTTAATTTTCTTAGCTCTTGTCTAAAGGGCTTGTAATAGTTTAGTCTCCATCTGATCTGAATGAATAACTTAAGCAGTATTTACTAGTGACCTATAAAGAATAAATTATTTACTTAGAAAAGTTACATTTTGTCTCATTCTAGGGTTCAATTTCACTTTCAGAGTTTTGCCTGATGCACCGAGGATGTCAAGGACTAAATACTACTTATTAACAAAAACTATAGGTCTTACTTTTGCTCACAGGTAAGAGATGAAATTCTAGAATGTTAATTATAGGAATTCAAGTAATTTTAGTTGAATTAATTTATTTCTTCTAATTATTATTATTATTGCCTGCTTGAAATATTAAATTGCCATACATACTCAATTTCACTTTTGAGTTACATTGCTACATTGTATTATATTTGCTAACTTTATAGGCAAACAGATTTTTCTTGTAGAATTCTTTTTATTGATTATTGGCACCAGTTAAAAATAAAACTTTTAGCCAATTAGTGAAGGTTTGATGAGGAGGACATGAAGGAGTAATTTTTGAATTAAGCATTTAATTAGGAAACTAAAGCTTAATATTTTTGGAGTCTGAATAAATCACTCAGGTCAACAAAATTTTTTTTACATTGATTAAAATGGTGAATTTTGTCATCCTAAATCTGAAAATAACCAAATTACTGTAACATGTACAGGTTTTTTTGTTCATGTGGGGGTGAAAATAGACATAAATAGAGATAAATATATATTTATATAGATAGCTATTAATATCTATGAGTTTGTTAGGGAATCAACGTCTAGGTTATTATGCCTAAAATTGAAACAAAGAAGCTGGGTATTATTACAAACTAATATTTATCTAATCTAATCCAAGGTGATGTACTAAATAATTTAATTTACTTTGAGTTAAGTGAGGTTCACTGGTAGATGGTAAGAATGGTGGGACTGGAGTCCTCAGGAGAGGGGGGGGAGGGACGGAGAGAGACAGAGAAAGAGAGAGATATTAGATTAGTTCTTTATTGTTATAGGATGTACATCCTTTCTTCCTGACAATTTCAGGCTACTTATAATTTACACTTTTTAATCCTTACCCATTTCCAAAAAAAAAAAAAAAAAAAAAAAAAAAATTCAAACTAATAAAATTAAAAAGGAATAAGTATAAAAATATAAATATATGAACAATAAATTAATATTTTATAGGTATATCATTATATGACTACATACTTATATTTTAAATAATTATAAAAATTATATTTCCACCCTAAAAAATCCCCAATGATCACCAAAAAATAAATAACACTATTATGTGCTTGCCTAGTCGGTTGCCAGAAAATGTTTAAGGCAGGCCTTTCTGAAGAACGACGACCCTTTCACCTCATGTGGCAATGCATTTAGCTCCCTTGTTGCTGCGACGTGGAATGCACTCCTGAATATGTCCGTTCTACAGGTAGGTAACTGGAGCATTCCAGCATGCCCTTCTCCCCTAATCCATGAGAAATTGTCATAGAGGTATTTCGGCAATCTGGTGTCTGTCCTCTGTTGTGAGCCATCCTAGCCCCAAACGTTTCGGACTAATATGTTCATCCCATCGCATACCATGAATAAATCTAATGGCAGTATTTACTGTCCAGTGGATCCGGATGTCTTCATGCTGTTAATGTCTATGTAGACCGAATCGCAATACCAGACTAAAGGGAGAATCAAGGAGGACACCAACTTCGCCTTCACTTCTTCTGACAATAAGCGCTTCCATCTCATCAATGGATGCAGATCCGAACTCTATTTGCTACAGCCAATGCCTGATTTTTCCAAGTCAGTGTGCTGTTGAAAATCACTCCTAGTACTTTCATTTGTTTACTTTTAGGTACAGCCTGACCGCCTATGATCAGTCCAGGTATGAGCACTAAATCACATTTAGCTAGCATCTTCGAAGTACCAACTAATAGCCACTGTGACTTGTTCGGGTTAAGGGACAGCTGGTTACTCAACGACCACTCTCCTAATCTTAGGAGGTTTTCATTCACTCTCTGAAACCAACTCGTAATACTATCTGGATATCCACTGTACCATATCATCACATCATCTGCAAACAGGTGAATTTTACAATACTTTACACTCCTAACTATATCATTGATGTATACCAAAAACAATAGTGGTCCCAGTACAGAACCCTGAGGCACCCCCGATTGGCACCTCATCCAGGAAGAGGTCTGGCCACCTGCCCTTATTCTCTGCCTCCTGTCAACAAGGGAAGAACGTATCCACGACAATACATCCTCGCCAACACCAACAGCCCCCAGCTTCCTGAGCACACTGACTGACACAGTCAAAAGCCCTCGAGAAATCTAAGGACACCCAAATGGTCACCTTCCTATCATCATATGCAGACCTGACAGGTCACCTTCCTCATATCCATCGTTACAATATGCAGAGCACTGCATGAACTGTGCCATCGGTGAAATCCTGATTAGCATCTCGTTTTCCTCTAGGAACTGCCTCGTTACTTATCTCTCCATTATCTTTGAGCACACTGGCAGGAGTGCTACAGGCCTATAATCTTCTGGTGCACTCGCTTTTGTTATCTTCTGAATAGGCCTTACAATTGCACGCTTCCACAGGTCAGGAAAACCCCTTGCTCAAGTGAGGCATTAATTATATGGGCAAGCACTTCATTTGCTCCAACCATCTCAATCATCCTCTTTGAAAAAGAATCACCTACAGCCCCACTTTTAATACAACTTAAACTCCAAGTTATATCATCCACCATTACCTCCTCCCAGACAATATCATCCACCTTCCAGGCTTCATTTGTTTCAAATTACAGGGGTAAATGGGTCATTGTCACTGTAGAAGAAACAAAGAAATTATTAAGATTTTTCAAGTTACGTCTCTCTCCTCCTGAGAACTGACGATCCCAGGTGCCTTAAGCTCCTGCCAAACTCGTGAGCTGGGACATGACATTAAAGATTCTGAGAGAGAGAGAGAGAGAGAAAGAGTGTGGGAGAGGGAGAGAGAGTGAGGGGGAGAGGCTGTAAGGGGGGGAGAGAGAGAGAGAGAGAGAGTGAGTGGGAGAGGCTGTGAGGGGGAACATATTTTTAAATATCTACATTTTACTTTAGACTCTTGCCTTTTTTCTTTTATTTTTTGTCATTGTCCCTGCCTACATCACCTCATAGTGCAATGGGAAGGAATTATTCTATAATTAGCCAATCTATTCTGAACAGCTGTGNACAGACACCGAATTTCCAGTGAGAAAATTACCTACCTTTCAATATTCTGATATTACTTATCTGTAATGTCAATTGAATGAGAACGAGACTGATAAATACTATAAAGTATATAATGATAATTATATATATATATATATAATTACTTTGATTTCACTAATGAGTTTTCTGTTTTACAGAGTGCCACGAAAGAGGACTTGGGAAGAGAGTGAAAAACAGCTCCTTGTTAGAGGCCCTAAAAGAGCAAAATTTGATAGTCATGGGCATTAAAAGGGAGGGGGGCTAGCATGGTCATTGCACCATTTAGATAATTTAAAGAGTAAAATAGCCAATCAAATTTCACAATTAGACTACCAGGTCTAATAAATATGCAGGGAAACTTTTCTGAATTTCTATGCTTATTAAGACCAGTAAAACTAGCGTATTTCATAGAAATACTCTGGTAACATGTTTAAAGATATTTTAATAATAAGGAAAGAAAAATTAATCCTATTGAAAAAAATGTACATTGTTAATACATATTAGAATAATGCTTTAAGCATTTATAAAATATTCAGAGCTATTTATTTATTTATTTAAACTAATTCATTGTTGTTCTTTATTTTGTTGAAGAGGTCTTCATATGAAAAGAAAGTGTGGCTACTAAAACAAGTTATATACTGGTATATCAGTATATATTTAGCAATGTAAGATTTTGATGTCTAGTTTCCAGTATAACAAAATCACTGTCATACTTTTTTTAAATATGAATATTGAACATATTTTTTTTTAAATTTATTTATTTTAAAAGTGTCATGGATCCATTCTCCCTCAAAAATCCAATACTAGTATAAAGTGTATAAGTAGACTATTGTTATAATTTTACACTAAGTTAAACGAATCTTTTAACTGTATTTAAGATAAGACAGACCACCTACATTTAATTGGACACAATTAAGAGCTCAGCAATATCTTAGATTCATTATTCATGCACTGAATAATGCAATAGTTTATTATTACTATTTACAAAAGTTGATTATATCTAATCACTGTTATATCTACCTCTAAGGCCCTCTGTTAAAGAAACTATTTTTCAAAATATTTTAAAATGTGCAGGATTGAGACTGGTAATTTTGAACAATTAGTTAAAAAAAAAAAAGCTGTGTTCAATAAAATAATATGTATTAAATATAATTTAATTTGGAACACATTTACAAGTAATTTAATTGGAAGAATAATAAATTAAATTAAATTGGTTTATCGTAGAAAATTATTAAAATGAATCACTCCACTTAAATAACTAACTTTATAAATATTATTTAATTTGTGGTCTTTAATCCCACATAAATTTAGATAATTTTTAGTGCAAGGGAACAGAATAAAAAATCTAACTGTCCCAGCCAGGACTCGAACCTGGATCCCCTGCTATCCGGGCAGGTGCATTTACCACTTATGCTACCGAGACAAGTCTCGGTCAAGTCAACAGACTTGTCTCGGTAGCATAAGTGGCAAATGCACCGGCCCGGATAGCAGGGGATCCAGGTTCGAGTCCTGGCTGGGACAGTTAGATTTTTTATTCTGTTCCCTTGCACTAAAAATTATTTAAATAACTAACATAAAATCTACAAATGGTAGTTGTTCAATGAGTTTTGATTTTGATGGATTTTGGTATCTTTTAGCATATATAGTTAGAATTTAAAAAAAGTGTTGTGAGACAAGTTATGCATAATTTTTTGCTTTGCATAAATGAGGGGCAAGGGAAACTGTTATGGGCTCCAATTTTGAAAAGCTGTAACTTTTTTCATTGTTATAAGACTCAGTTTAATATAAAAAGTATGAAAATGTGTTTTATTTTGTGTACAAATGAAATAAAATTATATTGTCTTATATGACTCAATAATGTTCTAAAGTTTAGAATGAGTTTTTTTAAAATAGAAAATACATAGGAACAGAGGGTAAGCTTTGTGAATTTCTCAGCACAGTAGTTATTGAATACTTACTAATTTATTTTTAATGTTATGTACCAAGGTTAAGAACATTCTTATGTATAAATATTAGGTAGTAAGACCTCAAAATAATAAAACCTTGAATAGAAGGACTGAGTAAATTTTGTAAGACAGTTATTAATTTTAGCTGATAATAGCAAATTTCCCATAAGAAAATCAAACTATTTATGTTAGTTCCATGATACGATTTACAAAATTCGATTTCAATCATTTACTCTTATGCATGTCCAGTTTAGGTGAAACATTGGAATCTTCTTACTTTCAAAGCTCTTGAGTGATGGACTTTCTCTTTCAATGTGTCCAGCATCATGTGCCTAAAGCACTAACCATCAGGATACCACTATGTGTAATAATGAAGTGTAAAACCTCAAAATTTTAAAAATTAGGTTAGGACTGGGCTGCTATTGGAGAACTGGTAATTTTAGCAAGTATTTATTTTCCAAATGTTTTGCTTTAGAATGGCAAAGGTTAGCAATCTTCAGTTGTAATGAATTTTATATCAATCACAGGTTCTATATAGATTTCCCCTTACGTCATTCATTGTTGACGAACCAAAAAATATGGCTTTAATGTTTTCTAAAGTACTAAATAAGAGTTAATTTTTTTTTCCAGAAGATTCCTTTCAAAGTAGGACTGTGTGGATACCAATACTCTGCAGAACAGTTCTAAATTGATACCTAGAGGTAACTGATTGATAACTAGAGAATCTTTGGGTAACCATCCCAATCCTCTTTTAATGATAGTATATTACATTACAGTGCATATTTCTCCCCATGTTCATCGTGAACTGCTTTGTCCTTTTTTTTTTTCATGGAAATTGAGCATGTAAGTATAGAAACTCCAAAAAACACGCTCAATAACACCTGAAAGTACCAAGATCTAAGAGGTCAATTAAACTGAAAAAATCTAATGAATACAGAACTGAACAATAACGTGTATCTTACACAAGTTGATTTAACTAAATCATATTTTGTTTTTATCTCCCCCAAAAATTTTATATTTTACATGAATACTGGATGACAGACAGATTTGGGCTAAATACTTAATTTGTCACTGATGGAACAGATAACAAGATAATACTACATTTCCTAAAATATCATAATTCAAAATCCATCTTCAAAAGTTTATATTTAACACCTGAAAAACTTAGAATCAAAAATTGAATTAATAAATAAAATCACTGCAAATTATATCACAATAGTTTATTTTTGTACATATTTACTAAATTATATTATTCATGATAAAAACTGAATAAAATTGTTGGAATGATGCGAATTTAAAAGTAATCTTTTTGAGGTAATAACGAAGGAGGTATGATATTTATCAGAGCAAAAAGATAGTTTTCAATTTGTTTGTCAAAGAGAAAGAAGCCTGAGGTGTAGCCGTATCTAAGTCATTTTAAAATTGTAACCTTTAATTTAACCCTTTTAGTATGTTCTGATCAAGCTTATATTTATATAGGTATCTTACAGGGATAGGCCCAACCTACATTAAATGTTATGAAAATCTGTTCAGTACTTTCTGTATTACAATTGCTATAATTTAACTAGATTAAGATTATGACAATTGTTATAAAATATAACTTATTATAACTATAATTGTTCTAATAAATAACATTTATACTTCAAATGAAGAGTTTTTGACTGTTGAGATTTTAAAAGAGTTGAGAATTTGTTGGAGTTTGATCAAGGTTGATTAAAAAAAATGAATACCATTTTTAAAAAGTAGTTTTATTGGACTATAGTTTTAACATTAGTTTATATTGTCTACCGGCGTTTCAGGTCACATTGTAAGCCATCTTCAGGGCTGTTGAAATACAATGCCATACGAAAACACAAGAAAAACAAAAAAAATTGAATGATTTAAATTATTATTACATAAAATTGATGTAACTAAAAGTTATGTGAAATGAAATGCTTTGGAAAACAATAGCAATATGCATAGAATGTTCATCACAACTACTTATCATGAAGGTGAGAGGGGATATGTTGTCACCAGGAAAAATCTTCATGACTGACAGTTAAATATTGGAAATCAGGAAAACTTTCGATGGACAGGTGAAGGGTGGGGAATGTGAGACGGTAGGTATAAAGGGAGAGCGACCAGCATCAAAGGGACAATACCGAGGAAAATGGGTAGAAATTGTTTAGGATAAGAAACCTGAGTATCTAGGCAGTTGGACAGGTTGATTTAGGAGGAGGGCTGATAGTTTTTCAGAATTTTAAAAATGTTTGATTAAGTTGAAGAAATTTGTTTTATATCAGTACTGTATTAACAGAATTTTGCTGCAGGTTTATGTCTATGGTATTAGATAATGGACATCTGTATTCATAGAGTTCAGTGGAAAGAATAGTAATGTTTTCTAAATCAAATGTGAGTCCGTCTTGGATAATGTGTTTTGTGAGGTCAATCTTTATTTGCTCATCCCGACCACCCTCCACGACGCCTCAAGAAGAGGTGGCCAAGGGACCTCCTACTCCAGCCAGTTTAGTTAAAATATCAAGGGAGTGAATGCACTGTCATTTTCTCCCCCTCTCACTCACTCCTTGACTCCCTGCCTAGTCTCCTTCTTATCCTAGGATAAGGAGAAGATAGGTGCCAGATAGTCTATCGCGGGTTAACATGGGCTCCTCTCTGAGGACGGGTTACGTCCCGGGATAGATGAGCAAGGACAAAAATTTACCCCATCAAAAATTAAAGTGTATAGAAAATGTACAGAATAATTTTTTTTTTAAATAAAGAGTTATAAAAGTTATTATAAAAAAAAAGAAAACTTTATTTGCATTTTGTTCATGTCATTTTTTGTGATTGTTCATTCTAGGAGAAATAGGGTTTTTGGTTTGGCAAACAATGTATAAATTAGGAATGGAACAAGGAATTTTGTAGAGGACTTTGTGGGATCTTTGATGTGGGTGTAAATAGATTTAAGTTTGTAATTAGTGGAAAAAGCAAAAATAATAATGAAGAATATGAGTAAACTAATAACAATAAATTACAAAATAAAGTTTTTATTTAATTTAATTTTATTTTATATATTTATATTTTAAGTAATTAGTAGTTCCATGATACGATTTACAA
>KZ807346.1:939454-952922 GCA_000696205.2 Oncopeltus fasciatus | reverse complement strand
GGCTCCGGGGGGCAGGCTTTTGTGGTTGTGACTCTGGGCCAGAGCCGTGGGTGTTTAGATCAGAGTGTGACGGCCTGCCCTGTCGATAACTCTCTGCTATGTCCATATATTAATTGTCAATTACATAAGTTAGCTTTATTCCGTGTTGTGGGTTCGAGCCCGGCTCCGGGGGGCAGGCTTTTGTGGTTGTGACTCTGGGCCAGAGCCGTGGGTGTTTAGATCAGAGTGTGACGGCCTGCCCTGTCGATAACTCTCTGCTATGTCCATATATTAATTGTCAATTACATAAGTTAGCTTTATTCCGTGTTGTGGGTTCGAGCCCGGCTCCGGGGGGCAGGCTTTTGTGGTTGTGACTCTGGGCCAGAGCCGTGGGTGTTTAGATCAGAGTGTGACGGCCTGCCCTGTCGATAACTCTCTGCTATGTCCATATATTAATTGTCAATTACATAAGTTAGCTTTATTCCGTGTTGTGGGTTCGAGCCCGGCTCCGGGGGGCAGGCTTTTGTGGTTGTGACTCTGGGCCAGAGCCATGGGTGTTTAGATCAGAGTGTGACGGCCTGCCCTGTGTCGATAACTCTCTGCTATGTCCATATATTAATTGTCAATTACATAAGTTAGCTTTATTCCGTGTTGTGGGTTCGAGCCCGGCGCTCCGGGGGGCAGGCTTTTGTGGTTGTGACTCTGGGCCAGAGCCGTGTGGGTGTTAAGATCAGAGTGTGACGGCCTGCCCTGTCGATAACTCTCTGCTATGTCCATATATTAATTGTCAATTACATAAGTTAGCTTTATTCAAATAATATCTGTGAAAAATTTAACAATTTGTATCTTAAAGAAACTTAACCTCAAAAGTCACGTCATTACAAGAGTGCAGTTATCTCTTTTTAACCAATTTAGCAGCTACTAGTCTCTTTCTACTTAGTCTAAATAACTTTTAACCAGAAAACATCTATACTCACGGTTCATGGGAGATGAGATAGAAATCAGATCAATGCGAAATACTTCTTGAGGGAACTTAATAAAGCCAGAACCAAAGACTTACATTAAGTCGAATGAGTTTTAAAGAGACAACAGTCGTGATATAAGGAATATACCAAATCAAGAAAACGCCTATTAAATATAGGTTTCATATTAGAAATGTGTTTAGTATGGGATAAACACATTTGAATTTTTGGATTGAAATGGAATGAGTTGAAATGGGTTTCTTAATGTTTAATATAGGATTATTAACCATGTCCAAACATAACTGAAAATAAGCTATGTAAATAAAACTTCTTTTTAGTTGATTTTCAAATGCCATATATAAGCAAGGAAGAGATTTAACTTCTTTTAACAAACAGAGATCGCCGTCCAAAAAAAAAAAATTATTTATTGAAAAATCGTCCCTTACGTTTAAGAAATTCTTCAACTGAGAACAGTTAGATTTAGGTCACTGTGAACTCTCCCTCTTAGATCCTTTATGTTGAATTTAATTATTGTCCATCGAGTGAGCATCTCCCATGCTGCTTTAGAGATTTTCCGTAGCAAATAATCCACACCCTATCACTGATAAACGGAATTGTCGTTGTGTTTGTAATTTACCCAGAGTTCATGCCAAACTCGGTTTAACCATCAAATGAGTCACATCGAGACTTAGATAAAAGTTTGTCTCCGAACCTCCCTTGCCTGCCTCACGCGAGAACTTCCCGTCGGGATTTAATTCATTTGAGCATTTATTCATTTGAGCAAATATTACCATCCAATGCTTAGCCATTTTCTTTTTACTTTTTGAGCCTAATGTATAAATAGCGTATCGCACAAGAGCCAGCATTTTGAATAGTGATTCCTCCACTCCTAACTATAGTCGTAAAAAACATTTTAGCTTACTTAAGTTATTTTAACCAATTTAAGTAAGCTGAATTTATAAAGGAAAGTTTATATTGTATTTACCATTTCATCTTCCGGGTTGGACCGAGTCAAATTGTTGTTATTTGCCGAGCTTTCGCACATCATGTGATGGCTTCTTCAGGGCTGAAAAGNATTATTCGAATAAAAAAAACTTATTATTATTTATTACAAAACTGATTCACTGTGTTCACCGCAAGAAGACCGCTCACTTGAAATTAAATTCTTAAATATCTTTCTTTATAGAAATTATTTTTATTTATTTACCATTTCTTCTTCCGGGTTGGACCGAGTCAAATTGTTGTTATTTGCCGAGCTTTCGCACATCATGTGATGGCTTCTTCAGGGCTGAAATGTGTGAAAGCTTGGCAAATAACAACAATTTGACTCGGTCCAACCCGGAAGATGAAATGGTAAATACAGCTGACGACCGACGAAGCCTACGTGAACAAAGTTTATATTCCTCATTTAAAGGATAAAATCAAAAGCTAAGCTCCTATAAGTTTCTTATTAAATTCCCACAACCAAATTAACATTTTTTTACTATTACGTTTTTTTACTTTTTATTACTACTATTTATATTCATTCATTTGATGTCCCTCTAAATCCACTCTCTCACTTCTTCATTTTATACTAGTATGAAATTATTCACCTTTATACAAAGACAAGTTTAAATATTGAAGTTGATTTGAATTTTAAAAGGATCCCGACCGTCGAATTTAATAATTGTTTGCTTATTGAGAAAAAGTATCATCACAAAAATACAGTTTGTGCAGGAAAGCTTGTAGCCAGTTGATACTGTATTGAAGGGATATCATCAGGCTATTCACGATGGTACGCGACCTTTGAAGAAATAGGTCTTCATTAATCCTATATTAGAGAAAGTAAAATTATGGAAGCGGAATTTAAGCTCCTTCATACTTACCACACGTACCTTCATATCAGTTGTGCAGTAACGAATTTCTTCGTTATTTTCAGGGTATAAAAAAAAGATGCATTAAACGAAATAGGTTTAAGATCTAATTTTATTCTGCAATATTTTTCATTAAAACTATTTTTAATAAAGATATTGAAAAATGTAATTTCGAATGTTGGGCGGATCTAATAAATTTTAAAATATATAAACAAAATTCGGCATTTAGGATTTTTGTTGTAAACCATTGAAATAATGTATCCCTAGTTAAAACCAGAAGAGAGGAAAGGAGACCAAAATTTATTTTTTAACTATTTTTAAATTTTTTTTTGTTTTACAAAATTTGTTAGTTAAGGAAGAAATATACGAAAGTGACTATGATGAGCTTTTATCTCACTCTTCCTTTTATAGAATGTAACAACTTTAAAATTACGATTTACACCTATTTCGTTTTATACAATCTTTGGAAAGTGACTATGATGAGCTTTTATCTCACTCTTCCTTCCTTAGAATAAGGCAAAGCTTAAGTCATACTTTATTATTGCTCTCTGCTTTCATTCACTGTTTATTTATTTGTACTCGTTCGAGCTTCACAAATTTTTAAAATAATTACATCAATTTGAGTTTTTAAGTTTTTCATTTTAGTTTTAGGTTAGTTTGATTAATGTCTGATATTTTTCGACGGGGAAGTGGTCTAGAGGGATTTGGAGGAAGATAAAAATTTAAAATCTTAATATATTCGTTATTATCGGTACTTCAGACATCGTCATGTACAAAAAAAAAAAAAAAAAAAAAATAATGAACAGAACAAAGTAGATGTAAAACGTAATTTTTATATTATTTGTACTAACAAAAATCATATTAAGGAAGTATTTTAATTACGCAATTTTCAGTGATTGGTGGCCCATTTTGAAGTCTCATCTATATTTTTAAAATATAGAAACCGAATTTGGTATTTAGACTTACTATTGCACACTTTTAAAATTTAAATACAAATTTTCGGTTGATATCAGATAAGAGGGAGAGGGAATTTGTAAGTAGATCATAATTCATAATATCGATATCTTTGTTGCTAATAAAAGCTACGAAATTAGAACATAATAGGCGTAAAATGATTTTTTCTAACGTTTATGATCCATAACATTACCCCCCCACCCAGATTAACATATTAGGAATATATTTATGAATATAACCACTATTATGTATGATGTATCAGTACTTCCCTCACTCGTCCTCTCTAGCCAGTACAGAACCAGGTTTAGTGTTCTTTCTTTTTACGCTTCATTGCACTATCCGGCTAATCAGATGGAATTTGTCATTTATTCTTATTTATTTCAATATTTTAGTTTTTGCTGCTCCTACGAGGCACACTATAGCTGATATATTACCTGAGGCATTAATCTGTTGGTTAAATTAGCTCTTTAATTTCAAATTCTGTCATTTCACTAGATGTAATGTGTAATATGTGTAAATTATATCTGGCAGAGAGCCGCTTAACTGGATAAAATCGTTTTGAATTCTTAGAAATAGTACAGTAACTGGAAATACAAGATAAATGCCAATAAATTCCGCCATGAAGCTAAAATGAAATTTCCGCGAACCCCTAGTTTCCTCGCATCAGCTGGTAGGGAGGCGAATTTCCCATGCGAAAGGAAACGGCACCTGAGGGTTTTCCGCGCCTATGTGGGCTGACATATAGCACGGGTTCTCTTTCAAACACATTGAATACTGAACACGTGTGTATTGAATCACTCCGTCTCCTCCAGGGATATATCTTTCGTATGAATGTCACTCTGAGAATTCTCATTTCCTCAGGCTTTCCCCTCTCTACTGTTAGTTTTTTTTTTTCTGGTCCACACTCTTGTGGAAATAGAACAACGAACCGTCTAGTGCGCACAATAACAATATTCTTTTTCTGATTATTGAAAATCCTCCTATGTTTTGCGACAATAGAAAACCACAAAAATTCGTGAACTATTAGTTTTTGTAGCATATTTTTGTGTTTAAAAAAAGTAAACATGATTCGTTCAACTATAGTTGATATAAGTTAAAAAGTTTAATTGTCCGCACAAGTAGGGTAAATAAGAGGCTTCTGGCACACGCTAATGATGAAAATAGCGGAGACCATGGTTTCCCGCCAAACATTCTTACCTCCAAGTCTACCTCTTTGGTTGAAGATAGCAGCGCTCAAGATTTCCTACAAACCTGTGTCTACCTCATCGCTTGTGACGGCATAGGAGCGAATTTTCAAAGGTGGGTAGATATTTTAGTAACTAAAACACAATTTTCCCAGGAGAATTTCCGAGTAACAATGATGTATCGTACCTGTGGGGGGCTAAAGCCCTCCCTGTTATTGGCTTATCCGTTTTCCTTTGACCTTTGACTCCATAAAATTACAATATGCCTAATTCTAGGGATCAAAGTTCAAAGAGGCTTAAAACACATAGTAACAGAGTAGGGGGGGGGGGATTAACATATTAAACTAATTTAATTTAACTTAAATATTATAGGTGTCATTAGTCAACAGATAAGCACAAACTCATAGTAACAGAGGAGGGGGAATTATATTATTAAATTAATTTAATTTAAATAAAATATGTAAAGATTAAAGGTACAAAATATAATAACAGGATGGGGGGGGGGGCATATTAGATACCTACATTCATGTTACTTGTCCAGCCTAAAGGTTAAATAAAACTTTAAAATATATAATAAGTCTGAAATTTGAAGAAAATCGTTCCATAAAGGGTAAATGCTTGCCTTGAATCATGGATGTTTAGAATAGGATGGCAACTTCGATCATTTACCTTAACCACAAGACTACCGTGCTCCCTGAGGGATGAGGGGTCAAAGGTCAACTGATAAGCTAATAATATGATGGGGAAGGGATAGCCAACTCATAGCTAAAGCAAAAAATATAGAATATAAGATATAGTCTCTGGGGTGTGGGTTAAAAGGTCAAAAGATATTCCTTGAACATGTAATAACAAGGGAGGAGGAGATTAGCTCCAAAGTGGATTAAAATTAATTTAAATTATAGGAGGAGTTAAGCACCCTTAATGGGTAGGTTGCGTCATGGCTACTAGGAAATTCATCTAAAAATGGTAGGGTCAAAGACAAATGGTCTAAAACACATAATAAAGAATATTGGGGGATAAACTGCATAAGGGATTTAGATTTTTTTTTTTTTTTTTTTTTTTTTTTTTTTTTTTTTTTTTTTTTTTTGCTGTTAGCCTCCCTTGTAACCACTTAAGGTCATTGTAGGGAGGGGCTATCTACAGGTTGCCACCCCATTTTAAACACTCAGGACAAGCTTCCATTTATAAATAAAAGATTGACCTGTGCGGGATTTGAACCCGCGGCGTCAGGATTGCGAGACCCGTACGGATCCCCTGAGATAGCCTGGCGCCCCAAGGGATTTAGATTAATTCAAATAAATATTGTTGGGAGACAAAGATCAACAGATTTACCAATACCAGGGGAGGGGATGAGTCCCACATAGGGTAGATTAATTCGTGGTTACTAGGAGTCTATGGGGGTGTGTGGTCAAAGGTAAAAAAAAAACAAATACGCCAATAACAGGGAGGGACATTAGCCCTTCACAGGTAGGATACATCATGGTTACAAGGAAATTCGCTTGGATAGGTTATGTTATGGTTACAAGGAAATTCGCCTGGGAAGATTATGTTTTAGTTACAAGGAAATTCGCTAAAATATCTACCCACCTGTGGAAAATTCGCTCCGATGACGTAACCAGAGATGAGGTAGAAAATTGACTAAAATCACTTTGAACCCAGATCTGAGGTAGGTGACTCCTATAGCGACATAAGCGTTGAGGTTGGAAATTCGCTGAGATCTCTGGGACCCCACTGAGAGGTAGGTAGCTCCTATAACGTCACAGGCTATGAGGTAGGAAATTCGCTGAGATCTCTGGGACCCCACTGAGAGGTAGGTGGCTCCTATGACGACACAAGCGATGAAAGAGGAAATTTGCTAAAATCACTTTGAACCCAAATGTGAGGTAGGTGGCTCTTATGACGTCACCAGCGATGAGGTAGGAAATTTGTAAAAATGTCTACTCATCAATGATAATTCGCTCCTATTACTTCACTAGTGATGAGGTCGGAAATTGGCTCCTATGACGTCACCAGCGATGAGGTCGAAAATTCACTCCTCTGTCGTCACCAGCGATGAGGTAGACATACAGGTTTGTGAGAAATCTTGAGCGCTGCTATCTTCAACCAAAGAGGTAGACTTAGAGGTAAGAATGTTTGGCGGGAAAACTTGGTCTCCGTCATTTTCATCATTTGCGTGTGCCAGAAGACTCTTATTTACCCTACTTCGGCGAATTCGTATTACAAGACATTTGTGAATACGTTTTTCTTCCCTCCATACTGCAGCATAGCATCTGATGAAGGCGTGAAGCTTTATACGAAAAATAAATAGTTATAGGAAGAAAAATATGTGTAGTTTTCTTTGTGCTTTAATGATATGTAGAAAGTCCTCCAATTTTTGTGTTTAATAATTTTTTTATCTATCCGAGAATTCAATACTGCTTGTATTTAAGTTATCTTGCAGTCAGGAGTTTGTAACAAGAAAAATAATTGACGTTGGCAATTTTGTTTTAGAGCTTATTGAGTATTCTTTTTCTAAATCCTGTAAATTAGATTTTCGTTTTTTAATGTTTGCTTTTACTTTGAAAGTGGTTTTTAAATGCTGTGTTTTATTGAAGAATATTGGGATTTAGCATTTCCCAGGATCTGTAAACGTGTCTTATGCTGTACTGCTGTGGACTTATCATTACACTTGGAACTCACTTCAGAGTAATTTTTGGGGTTAAATATAAGGGTATAACTATATTTATTATATTATTTATTTAAAATCTTCTGAGTATCCTATTTTTAGTTAACCTTCAATGCACTGAGTGCTTTTCTTTTCATGAACATTGGGCGGGATGAGTTTCCTCAGAATTCGAGTATTCTTGGTAGAAATTTCCTACTCCCATTCTCTACCCTTTGACTCACCGAGTTACCGGATGGGCTATATTTTGAAGGAACCTAGCCCTAGTAGAAAAAGATAAATATTTCTCGAATTCATAGATTGCGGGTTGACAAATATCCTCCTATTAAAATAAGGTCCTAAGAAGTAGTTAATAAGAGAAAGTAATAATAAAAAATAATATTAAAAGTTAAATAATAAAAGCATTTTATAATAAGAGGACGAATAGATGGGTTAAGAAAGAAAACAGAGGCGTTTATAAGAAATAATTGAAAATTACTGTTATTGAATTGAAAAATACAAATGTATTAACTGTTTAGCACATAGATATACTATATTCAAACGTATTAATCCAATCGAATTAATAATGCATAAAATCGATTAAAACTATTAATAATAATTTATCTATCAGTAAGTGGCCACATATTTCCTTGCAACATCGATAATTGAATTGACAAATGTGTTTGTCATTTCAGTATTGGGAAGTTTTACATCTTATTCAAAACTTACGTTTTCAATATTTATCCTTAAGAAATGCTGATTGAATTTCCCCTTACTTCTAGTCATAGTAAATCCCAATATACGTATCTTATGTAAAGATTCAGGCCATTTTGAAAATATAAAGTTGGAAGGAGTTATATAGAAAACTAATGAACATAAAACGGGGGGAGAAGACCAACTTGATGTGTAACTTAACATGATAAGTTCAGTTTTTAGTTAAGTTTAGTTCAAGTTTCTCACGCTTCGCAGTACACTTTTCCTGGCAGGTTTTAAGCTCTCCCTTATGTGCTTTAAAGGTGTATGGCATAGAGACGAAATATTTTGTAGATATGTACTGCCATTTGGATTAACCTTTCCAATTCGGAGATCATGATTTTTTCATGTTACCATTAGTATCTTGATGTAATTCTTAGTTGTTAATCAATTTCTTGAAATATAGTTATTTAGGTTCTTAAGAGCTCAAAAACACAAATAAGGAATTATAAAAGTTATGTGGCTTAGTTGAGTATACCCCAAAAGACAAACAACTGTCTTCTGTAACCAGTTCCGGGTAACCTCTTGTCGGGAACGCAATCTTTGGTGTCAAAAATAGCGAAACTTCATTGGCTGGATGAGGCGTTGGCAATATACTCATTCGATTGGATATATATATATATATATATTGTCGATAACNTGTGTGTATATATATATATATATATTTTAAGATTAGTCTAGATCTTTCGGTTTGATATAATTTTATCAGATATGTATGATTTGAAGCCCCCCTCCCCCAGTTTTGCTACTTCGCCTTGGCGAATGTTGTTGCGAAGTTGTGTGGGAATCAACTATTCCTGTGAATGTATTATTCTCTTTCTACCTTTTCGGCAGATCTCAATGCATTTCAAAATATTAGTTGGATAAGAACAAAACAGGATGGTTGGTAATTTACAAAATAACGAATAAATGTACATTTTTTTCCCGGCAACCAATCAAAGTAGCCAAAAAGGTTGGTGTTCTTAGTTCAACCGTAATTCATAATTTGTACGAAAACATACCTTGTCGAAAAATAAACCTTTAAAACTTCTAAAATCTTTTGAATACTAAATGAAAAAGTTCAAATTAGATCCTAATATTGCGTTGGATGAAGCATTTACGGAGCCATTTAATGTTACAGTAATCTCAGAGCCATGTGAAATAACTATATTGAAATAGATAATTCATGAGAGGGAACAGAATAAAAAAAAATCTATCCGTCCTCGCCAGGAATCGAACCTGGATCTCTTGCTATCCGGGCCTAGTATGCTGACCCTTACACCACAAGGACAGGCCAGATATCCCACTCCATTCCCTCCTCATTAGCGAGAGCCTAACTTACGAGAAAGACGAGAAATTCGTCTTAAACTCGAAGTAGCTGACATTGTCATGCATTTTGTATAATGAGGAGGGAATGGAGTGGGATATCTGGCCTGTCCTTGTGGTGTAAGGGTCAGCATACTAGGCCCGGATAGCAAGAGATCCGGGTTCTATTCCTGGCGAGGACGGATAGATTTTTTTATTTTTTATTCTGTTCCCTCTCATGAATTATTTATAATTTACGTGAAATAAAAAACCACAACCTAAATGGAAATATTTAAAAAATATATTGAAATAGGTTATTCATTACTGCTTCAGATAAACTCCTTCACAGAATCACTGTGTGTTTTGTGTACATTTTTGCGGATGTGAATGTAAAATAAGGAGCACCTTATATTTTGAAATATATTGGTGGCTGTTCTGGATCGTCAGCATTTCCGTTGGCATTCCTGTTATAATTTAAATAAAGTACAGCTTTTTCTGAGAATTTTCATTAATCTATTGTGAAGAAAATTGAACAAGGTTGGCTTTATTGTAGTCTTTGTTTTATTTCATATAAATTTCATATATGAAGAGTTTCATTTTCTTTTCATTTCATCAACAGAAGTGAAACTTTTTTCACTAAAATTGTACAAAACAGCAGTTACCAAAGTACATTTTCCCTTTAAATATTCATTATATTTTCATTCATTCACTCTAAATGAAGCAACAAATTACAGAATTTTTTTTTAATCCTAAGGTTACATAATGTGACACACTTGCTCTTCTTTGTCGAGAGAGTACTTCTTTGAACGCCGTACGCTTTCACCAAACGATTTGTTAAAATTTTCAGTTTTAGGCAACTACAATGCTTGCAACTAATATTTATATACATATACATATTTCAGAATAAACCGCGAGAGTTTTTCAGGACCCTACTTTTATATCAAGCAAATTAAATTAGATAGTCAAAAAGACAGTTTTTTTTTAACGTAGTTATTACTACTAGATGATTTTAGTTGGGGTTCGGTCAAGGTAGATCCAAAAAAATACAAATTTAAAAAAGGTGTAATTTTTAAAAAGATTATCTGCCAATGTTTCGGCTTACATTGTAAGCCATCTTCAGCGCACCTGCCTATCATGAAGACGAGAGAGGAAGTCCTGTCCCTAAGTTCACATTTCCAGACATTTCAGTCATGGAAATGTGAACTCGGGGACAGGACTTTCTCTCCCTAAGTTCTCATTTCCAGACATTTCAGTCATGGAAATGTGAACTCAGGGACAGGACTTTCTCTCTCGTCTTCATGAATGACAGCCCTGAAGATGGCTTAACATGTAAGCCGAAACGTTGGCAGATAATCTTTTAAAAAAATACACCTTTTGTTAAANAAATTTATTATTTTTATATCTACCTTGACCGAACCCCGACTAAAATCATCTAATAAATTCCATAGTTGTGCTTTATTTTGTAAATTGTTAATTGGATTGGTTTTTTTTTACTGTTCTTATATTTATAGCCTGTTTTTGAGCTTACAAAATTTGAGGATTTTAATAAAACTTCAAGTCGGCTTTCCCGTAATATATATTAATATAAGGTTGACTGCTCATGATCTTAGAAGGTAGAACCTTCATAAGCACTTCAAAAAAAATAATAAATTTAATTATTTAAACATGACAATAGTAATTTGGAGGTAACTAGTCGGCCGTCAAATATGACAGAGTAATTTGAAAAACATAGTAATTTGACTGTCACATTCGCGTCAAATTCAAATTTGACTATTCATTTACTAGTTGACATAGTAAATTTTAATTTTGTTTTTAAGCAAAAATTATTTATTCACCTTAATGAAAATTGGCATACACACATATATATTTAAATGTAAAAATAAAGGCTGAATTCATTATTATTGAGGGAAATCGGAGGAATAGGTGTGGGGCAGACATTTTTATTAATAACATAAGTTAATAGATTTAACTGGACCATAAATTTCAATTTTCCAGCATAGTAGCTGTTTATCGCTTGTAAATATAAAACCTGAAAGTGGGAATTAAAATATTTTCGCTTCAGCAGGCGCTATGTATTGGTTTAGTACAATGAAATAAGGAATACATTTTGTCGATAAAATATATATTCAGTAATTGTGTGAGGGATGGAACTGCATTCAGAAATTCGCTTAGTTTATGCAGCTCCTACGAGGTGAAAATTTTTAAAATTCACTTTCGTATCGTTATTTTCGATTTTTCTTTCTACTTTATTTAAAATTACATCTGTAAGATGTTTATATCTGATTACTTAAGCTTGTAGTAAATTTAAACTCCCTACTTTAAAAAAAAAAAAAAATGAAACAGTATAGATGCAAAATTTAATTTTATATAATTTATTTTCTGAAATATTTTTACTAAAGAAGCACAAAACTGATGATCTTTAAAAAATAACAACAGTGGTTGAGCCCCACCACAATAAAAATTGTCATTTGCCACGATTCTGAGGAAGTCACTTTTACCTTGTGGAGTTCCTGAATGACGGACTTTTCTTTTAGTTCTCATTTGAAAGAAGGTTTTTCCTCCTTTTGATTGTCTGCCTTTTTTTTTTGGCCGTGTACTTTCCTTTCTCATGGAACAGGAAAACATATTGAATTAGAGATTATAATTTTCCATTTTCTTCATAATTTATCTCTTTTATAGATTTTAGTATCGAGGATACAATCATGGAAAGAGTTCGGCTAGTGGAGAAAATTAAATACAAAAAATTAGCATTTTTCATCAATAAAGAATTGATTACTGAAAGAGAATGAACTTTTTAGTAAAATTGCATAATCAGGGAGAGACTTGAGAGAATTCAGTCACGGAACCGCGGACAGGGCATGTTTAGATGATAATGGTCACTAAAAATTAGACTCAATAGGTCATCAAAGTATTTTTTAGGCTCTTTTTTTGGTGATTTCGTTAGATGAATATTCATATTAAATCGTTTAAATTAAAATATAAACATTTTAGAGTAACTTTTAAAAAAAGTTTATTTCTTATCTCACATATCTTCTGCACGCTCCCTAATGTCAATTAAAAGATAGAACTCTGGAGGCAGTTTGGACCAAGTTTTGTAAACATGCCTATAACTCGCCTTTATTATATATGATATAAGATATTGAATATGGTTACACCATGAAAGGCCATAGGAAAAACTACTGGAAATTGTTAATAAAATAATTAAAATGTGAACTTTTTTTTTTATAGCAAAATTAAGGGACAGTTAAAAGTTAAACTATAGCTTCCCTAATTTAATAGAGCTTAAATTTCTTTTGTATATTGTTTGTTAAGGTATTTAATCTAACAAGAAATTTATGAATAAAATAAATCCTTAATAGTAGAAGAAAGTCGTATTTTCGTGTGGTATTTAAGAAGTTTAAAAAAAATAGATTTTCATCAATAAATATCAAAAGTTTCAGCAAAAGTGAATGAAATTAATAATAAAATAATGAGCTTAGCAACCAAAACATGGCTGTCAATTATAATATTATTGATTTGCTTTTATCGACCGTTTTTCATACAAATTGAAAGTGCACGTATTCTTCCCCGATTTACTTTAGCCTTTAGCCTTTACTACTGTTATGTAGAAATTGTAGTATGACAATACAATGAAAAAACTGAATCATAAAACTATTGAGCATTGTTCAGAAATGATCAACCCATTGCAGCTCCTGAGAATAATTTTTTTTTTTTTTTCAAAACACCTATAACTTCTCTAATAATTATTTAATTTAGTTGTGGTATTTTATCCCACGAAAATTTCAAACAATTATTGAGAGGGAATAGAAAATAAAAAACTATCTGTCCCAGCCAGGAATCGAACCTGGATCTCCTGCT
>KZ807346.1:915230-939440 GCA_000696205.2 Oncopeltus fasciatus | reverse complement strand
AGTCCTGGTAGTATAACTGGAAAGTACACCGGCCCGGACAGCAGGAGATCCAGGTTCGATTCCTGGCTGGGACAGATAGTTTTTTATTTTCTATTCCCTCTCAATAATTGTCTTCTCTAATAATCTTTTTAGATTTCTTTTTGCCTATTGAATAGTTAAATTGTTTAAACCAAACAACAAAGCCATGGTGGGAAAATAATTCAAGGCCGTCTTCTACTTTTTAAGTATTAATGTACCTGCTTGATATGTATCTCAACTAAATTTCAGGAAATTGGACTTAAAAAGATAAGCTGTGTTTGAATATTCCCATATAGTTTTTGAAATTTGACTTTTTCTGTCTGTTTTGCAAAAAAACAACTAGCCACAATTATTTTTCCCAATTTGAAAAAAGTTAAAACGTACAAAATTATGTTCATTTTTTGAAATAGATGAGGTTTTCTTCAGAGTGTTGCAATACAGAATTCAATTGCTTATATTATGTTTAACTTAAAAAATACTTGAATAACATATGCAATAATTTATGTTCTTATGTAGTGAATTTTATATTGAGAAATAATTTTTCTTCTTCTTCATTTATTGATACTATCATGGAACTAATACATGACTATCTTCTACACTTGAGCTAATAGTGGGTTACGCCTAAGGCGTAATCTTTACTCTTGAAAAAATCTTCTGAAAAATGAAAATGATACTGAAAAATCTTCTGAAAAAATAAATGTGAATATCTTTGGTAGTCCTCCGAGAGGGAAAGTGCAGCGACAAAATACGAACGTTACTTACATACAGATTCTACATGTAGAGGCTGTTCGGTTGACTGGCTGCTGGATATCAGTGTTCCCTACGAGGGCAGGGCAGGCAGATCTAAGGGGAGTGTGCGTATTGCCACTGATACAAGTATGTATCAGTATAAGCTGAGCAAGACAGAGATGGCCGGGGGGAGGGCGGTGTATGAACAACCACCAATTGGTTGAAGCTACATACTTGTGATTATTTCAGTACCACATCCCTGGGTAAGTATTGGAATAATTACGTCTCCAACAGCGAATATATATATATAACATTATTTTCATTGCAATTTATTATATTAACAAACCAGTCAAGAAATGATACTGAAGATTTCTACCAATGAGATAATAACAGCCTTTCATATATAACAGTTATAACAGCTGACGGTTGATGTAAGATACTTCATTTAAAAACTATAACAGTAATTGATATAATATATGTAAATTACTGTTACAGTTTAACAGGTACTGTAATTATATAACAGCTGATATAACAGCATGCCTGTTATAAAAGTTGTGGCATATAACAGCTGTAATGATAGCTTTAACAACTGACCGTTGATATGACGACTCATATAAGAACCGTTCAATGGACATAACTTTATAGCTGATATAAAGCTATTTAGGATGGCATAAGTTTCAAGGGGAAAGAGCTGACTCTTATATACTATTTATCATTCTTCTCATTCCTTGATTCCCACTAAAACCATGAAGATGCTCAAAATGTACTAAATGGAAACATGATAAATTTCATCAATGCAACAGGGCTCAAGATTTGTAGTATTAATGTATGACCGTAGAAGCTTCCGAATACATTACTTTTCGTTTATATGAGATATTTTCTATTGGAAACCTTTATTTTTTTAACTTTCTATAAAACCACATAGGCTCTCAGAGTAAGGGGCTATCTGCAGTCCACTTATCTATTATAAGCCCCTATGGCACTGACTAGGCCTTTATTTCTCGAAAGAACCCATCAAGGGTGGGACTCGAACCAGGCTTGGGAGACCCGAACTGCTCCCCTGAGGTATGTTATTCTAAACTTGATTAAAAAGAAACTAAGAAGATGTAGCAGCAGAAGAATAGTTGGTATGGGGAAATGCATACCGTTCTCCTGAAAGAGGAAGTCCTGGGAAGAATTTAGAGAAAGAGATATCTCTAGAGATGGAAGGCACAGCCCCACGGGTGTACTCTGAAATTCTTTGCCCAAGTATGAGAGTCGATCCGCGCTTGAAACGGTTTCAGTAAATTATTCCTTAAACTTACTTCAGATCGTAAACATAAAAACATAAAATGAACACTTGAGTTAGCTTGATTCGCATTTTGCCTGTTTATGTGTGTTTCTAACACAGAAACAGTTAGTATTTCATGAATCATATGAGCTACTTATAATTGAAACACATGTTGTTGCTAAATATTCTTAAGATTTATGTTGAGTTTTAGCAACAAAGGCATTTCATGTGCTGTCAAAATAGCAATTTGTTTGTAGACTTTCAACTTCTCTGTAGATTTCTCTCTACCACTCTTGACGGACATTTGTAATTTCTTCAAACTCTTTTATCATATTAAGGTTTACAGAGAGAGAATGTATGGGAAATATACGATTCAGGATGTACTATAAACTCTTCTTATGATTTAACTATTCACTTCTCTTTTACGATCCACGAAAATAATGGGCCACCAAAAATAGTCAATTGTTTTTCTTTTCTCCAATCGTTATTTCAAATTCCTTGAATTGTTTTATATAAATATATATGCATTAACTGTATATGTTAATTCATAAACATTTATATGTAATTTTGAGACGTAACTTTTAAGAGAGAACTACTTGAATTTAACAAGAAGAGGAATTGATCAGTATACTAAAAAGAGCTAATACTTTGGGCATTTTGTTTATTCGGAATATTTAATAAAGGTTTACTGTAAATGTGGAAAAAAAAATCTCGGCGAAGTCCGTCGGAATTGTGGAAAGTGCATTTGCAATGACGTGCATGATATCTCTTAATCTATAAATACAAAACATGTGCCTAGAGTCAGTCGATAGTTCTTTTATCCTAACAAACTGTAGTTAATATTATCCGCAGCATTACTTTTCACCCGTATTTTTCGAGAGAATTGGGGATTTTATCGAATTCTGACAAGAACGAATTCTTGTTTTGGATTAGAAAATTGACGTGGGAGGGAGGACATCTGTCTAAATGTTGGTTTGAACATAGTCAACAAAAAACACACCTATGGCGTCATTTTATTGACAGACCTTTGACAATTCGGTTGCCTGCCATTTTATTTTTAGAATGTTTCTCCTTTACCTCTAAGTCCTGTTCAGAGCAGAAAAAAGACTACGTCACAAATAAATGCCACCTTGAACTGTTGAAGTAATCCGCTAACTTAACTCAGTTGTAATTTAAATTACTTTAAAGCTACAAATAAATAAAAATATTGATTATATTACCTTGCCTGAAGTTGATTGTTACAAAATATAATACTTTTTTTTATAAATTTAAATAAATATGGGGTTTATTGTTAGGTCGTGAAGACTTCGTTTTACAAATTGGTATTAAAAATTGGGAGGGAAAGGAAAGAATTTATATGAAAAAAAAACATGTATATTTTTATGTTTTATTAATTATGACCCATTTCTAAAAGTGATAAAAATTAAGAATATAATCGAGGCTAGTTATATATTATACATTTAAATAGTATTCAATTTTCAATAGATTAAAATTCCGAGAAAACATTTAAATGATACATTTTAGAGTTCTTACAGTTTTGAATTAGAAAAAAAAAAGTTTTTGCATTATAGTGCATTTTTAGTTGGAAATTAATTGTGCTGTTTTAATTTATGCATTATTGGTCACTTCACTATTTTATATTGTTACGGGCTACGGATGAGTAAATTGTATTTTTACTAATACAATATAGCTAATTTATTAAAAAATCTAACAGCTTACCACTAGTTAACAATATACCACTATTGCCCTTATATTTGTTATGCAATTAAAATAAGAACTATTACTTAAAGCAACTTTAAAATGATGAACAGGAAGTCCTTATCACAGAAGGACTTAAAATTATCACAATAATCTATCTATCATTGAACTGTCACAATTTGTTTATCGCTTAGCGGAAACTTAATACCGACTGTGGGAACTCTTCTTGAGGTGAGGGTGAGCTGCTCAAAAAGAGCCTCGGATTGAGGCCGAGAAGGTTCTATATACCTGCGGAGGTCCGGCCCGGCACCGACTAGTCCAGGGCCTTTTTTGTCTTCTGGTCGTTTGAAACAATATTTTTCTCTACCCCTTAGCCATTTTAACTTTAAATATTTTTATAAAGCATATAAAATGTATGAAATATACACATTTATATTATTGTAAATATGTTTTAAGGCAAATGTTAAAGAAGAATAGCTCAGCTTGAGACTGTGAATCACGTCAATGGTAATAGGAAAGTGAAATGTCCTTGATATACTCATTTCAAAAATTTTCGCTATCTCATAAGTAATTCTGAGGTCCAGAACCTTACACAGAATTATAATTCGTTACTACCATCTCGAAAATAACATTTACGTTCCGTTCGCAGATATTCACAAAAAAAAAAAAAAAAAAAAAAAAAATCAAGCCATTCACGTTCGAAGTCATGGTACGTTTATTAAAGGATAAAAAAAGCATGAAGGTTCTACCTAAAACAAACAACTAAAATTTTGATTTTGACGAAAAGTAGCAATTTAATACTCACACGTATTCGCCTCTATGCTTTAGTTTGTTTATTATCTTATGTTTACATATGTTAATATAAGTATGTTTTTATGGTTATAAATCTCAGAAAAATTGAATTGTCTCTTTCAGATATTCTTGATAAAGAAACCTAAGTCAACGGCTACTTTTTTTTTTTTTTTTTTTTTTTTTTAAACAAAAATGTTAGGAAAAAGAAGCAGTCGTTGACGAATGTGGAAGGTAAAAGTAGTCGTCACTAACATGGAAGAAAAAAAGTAGTCGCTACTAACGCGGAAGGAAAAATTAGTCGTTACTAACATGGAAGGAAAAAGTAGTCGTTATAACGTGACAGGAAAAGTAGTCTTTACTAACTTTGTTAGTAACACGGTGAAAAGGCAAAGGTTAGTTTTTCAACAAGTTAGTTATTAAATAAAAATTGAGTTTGTTAATTGTGTATATCATTTAGCAAAAATATGGAAGTTGATCATTTATATTTTTTTAGTAAATTTGGCGCCGCAAAGTATCGATATGAAACAAGGTGAAAAACCTTTTCAAATTTAAATTCCAGTCTTTGTATTTTTTTTTTTTCTCCAGCAGAGTACTTTCAAGATCTCACCATCCAGGTCAGGAATCTCCTAGTGTAATACTGCCAAAGACCTTCTCTGATGCATACACTGGGGAGATTCCTGGGTTGATGGTGAGATCCTTCATCTCATAGGGACTCAGCATTAAGAAATAAATGAATTTGCGCGAAGACTGGAATTTTCATTTGCAGAAAAACCTAGATCATTTGTCTTTAATTATTTTAATAAACATAGCATGAGCTCGAACATATGCAAACACCAAGATACACACATTTTGAGGTACCAAGTTGAAGTGCAAAGTAAATCTGTTAAAATTTTGTATCCGTAAATCTTTTGGTACTTAATAAAGCAAAATTTAACTGAAACTGACTAAAAATTCCTTAACATGAGTAGGTTGGCCCGCAATGCATGGACGAAATGCTGTTAGGGTATCAGAAAATTAAATATAGATTTTTACTATCTCATGTTGATTATATCATAAGATGGTTAAAATCTATTTGTTTTTAATAAGAGATATTGGATACTGTTTTTAATATTTATAATAATCTCAACAAGGAAAAACTCTTTTTTTAAAATATATATTATTACTGTAAATTTTAGGAAAAAAAAAAAAAACTAATTGAGTTCTTTAATGCCCAGCGAGGTGATAAGAGGCTCAGCTGAAGATTAAAACATTAAAAATAAAATCCATATTTGAGTTATGAAAAAATTATGGGATGGTAATTTTCTAGGGATTGTGTTTTATAATGCATGTCAGCAAACATTTATTTTTGTCTCAATCCTGTCTTCACAAATTAAAATAATATAAATAATATGTATCATTAATTATGCTGGTGAAGATCCCAATTTTGGTTAATAGTAATCAGAATGGAGGAAATTGATTAATGACATAAATGTTAAATTAGACAGAAGAATTAAAATTTCTGCGGGAAATCTCAAGATAGAATCGAAATCGAAGTTTTCTAAATATTAAAAATTTATCCTCCCGTTCATATCACATTTAGGGGTTGGTCCTCGACCCGGGCAGGATAGGACTGGAGGGGAGGGAGTGAGACGGGAGATGGGAATAACCGATGAATTTCCGAGTTCATGATTTATAAAGGATGTATGTTTAATTAGCAACTAACACTCCCTTCTCCAACTCCCTCTCTCTCTCGGGAGGGGAGTGTCCTGAGCTGAAGAGGTGGGGAGGCTTTGGAGGGGAAGTGGAAGGACTGTATATTGATCCCGCCTTGGACCGATGGTGGGGGTAAGACCCAACTCCGAGGCTACAGTCAGTAGTGCGCCCGAACTCCGCAGTCACTCTCGCTATATCGTTTCTCTACAAAATATATACATATTATATTTGTTTCCATAAAACCTCAGGCTTTAATTTATTTTACTCATATTTTTCAAATTATAGTTGTATTTTATTTAAAAATAAAATCACTTTATTTTAGGAGGCTGGCTTTAAAATGGTTGACCGTCGACAGGAACTTGACTTTGACCACCTCAAGATTAGCTTAGAATCTCTTGCTAAGTTCCACGCCTCAANTATTTAAATTTATTTGGTTAAAAAATATTCTGATAAGGAGATATTAAATTTTTAAAAGTAGATTATATTGATTTTAAATATATAAAAATTTTAATTGTTTAGAAATAGCAATAAATATTGAAAATCATTTTCATTTAAATGTTAGGGGCATTAGTGATCTAGGTGGCGGGGTAAGTCTTCACACCCTGTTTATCGACATCGATAGGAGTCACGTTGCGTTTAATAGAAAGTGCGATAAGTGGTGATACAGTGTTATCAGTGCGCGGGGGAGGACCACTCAGCTGGCTCTCAGACTCAGATGTCCGCCAGCGAGCTCCGGTCGTGAGAGAGAGAGGGGAGACAAGGAGTCAGCTGGGGCCGGCCGAGAGAGGAAGGAGAAGAAGCCGGAGTAGAGGAGGCGGGAGAAGATCGGCTCTCACAAATGTAAGTAACCAGCCCCCTTGTGGAGATATTATGGTGGTGTGGTCTCGGAAAGGGGGGTTGGGGCAGGCGGGTCTCTGCGAATGCGCCCTGCCCCACATAGGCCCTTCAGACATGGGGAACCTTCCTGGCAAATATATATACAGTGAGAGTACATACTCTCACTACTTTATTCTACTGCATACACAAACTCTGCACAATTATGTTGCCTATTTGAAAAAGAAATAATGACCATCAAAAAGCGCCATATCCCCCCCCCCCCCACACAAAATATTCTTTGTTCTATTTATATCCAATATGAAGCATTGTGGTTAGAAGTTGTCATACCTGGTTAACACCAATAGTACAACTCATTATGCAACTCCTACAAATAAACATGTCCATGGGAGTTTTTACTTAGGTTTTTACACAAAAATAAATAATTCCTTACAAAGTTGTATTAAATCAATACTCATTTTAGATTAATATCTTAAAAGTTACTAATCTACATTTGTAACACACGATACGAAAATTAGAAAACTGCATTTAATTAATTTAACCGATTTTATTGGCATTTATTCGGACAATAAAGAGTAAAATTATGTCAAACGTCTATTTCAAAACCAACAGTCACAATTTTTGTAGGTGAAAAAAACGTCTAATAAGTAACAATTTATATTCTATTTCTACAAATGCTCTCTAATTATCATAGATTTTACAATTTTAAAGTGCAAAAGCATTCTCACCACTTTTATTCTTAATTACGTTCTTGGTAAAGAAATCATTATGTAGATTCTTGAATGGGTAGTTGTACGTATATATATATATATATATATATATATATATATATGCAATATTATTCTACATAATCACAGTTATGTCGATACGAAACTCAGTATTTTCTCATACCTCGAACGTGTTTGTGTATGTGTCAATGCTCTGCAGGCCATAGTTTTTTGTTTTTTTTTCGAATATTTCATAATAAATCTCGGTTTTTAAATAAAAAGTGAGATACCAAGAGTTTTTCTCTAACCGGGCGTATTATTTAACTTAGGGCAAATGAAACTGAACAAAGGTTTAGTTTATTGATAAAAGATTTATTCCATAATTTTGGGGGATTAGGTGTCATGGAAAGTTAAAATACAAACATTCATCATAAAGCAAATATATTTATTATAAATATCATAATNAATAATAAATAAGTAATTATATTATTATTTAACATTTTTTAGTGTACTAAAGTGAAATAATACAGTACCCAATACTGTCAGGCTATCAGATAAAAACTAAAAACTTTGTAGTGTTCTCTTAATCTTGGAGTATTCATTTTTTTTTTTGTAAAAGTGTGGTGTCTTATAAAAGAATCCCATTAGTTATGTGCATCAACAATTATTGAGAAACATATTATTTTTAAGGTTTTCGAAAAAGTAATGGCTATTAGATCTAAATTACACATGTGGATTAAATTCGGATCAGATATGGAGAAATTTTATTCTTCTTTTAGTGCCAATATTATTTTTCAACATCTAAATTGTATATTAAGTAATTGCCTCATAAAACTAGTAACTTTTAAAAAAAATACAATTTTATTTATTTATTATCTTTCAAGAATTAGAAAAACATACATATTATGTTTAATGAGTAGGAAAATCTCTGTACAAAACATCAATTCACTTCACCATCCATCAATTTTTTTTTAATGGAGCTTAGACAAATTGTTTTCTTTAATTTCAATATTGTCCATCTTGTAAATCTTCTTTTTTTTTTTCAATTTAATTTAACACGTGCAATCAATCTCTTGACTGATATTATTTAAAACCTAGTAATATTCAAATAGTTGAATTTTGTGAAAAGAATATAAAACTGAAAAGTAAGAAAAAATTACAATCACACAGTAAATAATATTTCATGCTATTTTATTCCTTTAGGAACTGTATATCGGTTGTAGAAGTAATATAGTAGACTTAATACTCCTTTATATAAACCTATATTAACGGTGTTCATTAACTTATAATATATTTTGGCATCTAAATAATAGTTATAAGACTGAAAAAAGTGTGTCATTTATTTTTCAAATTTATGTACAAAAATTGAATTATTTACAATCAATGTAAAACATACTTAATTAATTAAATGAAAACTATTAAATTATATAAAAATCTTTATAATAATTATGTCGTTATTGTTTATATATTAAACGTAAGGAAATTTATCCATAAGAAAACTCCCTCCAGTTCGGATAATTTGTGAATGTGCAAAAATATATTAGTTCATGAAAAAATAATATTAATAAATTTCACATAAAATTTTTAACTATTCATATAAACACATGTAACAAATCGAATTTAAAATACAACAAATACAATACTTTTTCCTGTACGAAATGGATAAAATTATGTGACAAATTCGACTTCTGACTTTTATGCATATCTTAAAATTAAATAACAAGCTATTTGAAGCTTTTTATACATGTCCTTCAACATTTTACTTATGTTTCCATGATTTCAACTGTCATTTTTTTTTCCAGAAAATAAATTAATATTGATCTTCACAGTTATTAAGACTAAATAAATTTATTTATTTATAATGATCCGATATATTTGTTTTTCTCTTGGATATAATTGAATTTTATTGAAAAATTGTGAATATTATTAACAGTTGTACAGATTGTAGTTTGTGTAATTTTAGAAGAGTGAATTAATTCATGATTTTAAATTTTACTATCATAAGAACTTACTGCCAGTATTGGTCCTAATACATAATTTTACTCTTTAAAGTAATTTAAACAATGGATGTTTTTTTTTATTAAAATAAAGCGGTGTTATACGCAATAAAAGTATCAGATGATGATTTAAATAATAAGGTTAAGAAACTATTAATTAATTAATTCGTCCTGCGGATTTTTCAATGAAAGTAGGAAATTGTAAAGAAGAACATATTTTCCTTATTGAACTTGGGTAGAATGGCATCACAGGTCTTTAGAGTAAATCTATACAGTTAACCTAAACTGAACGAATTTTATATTTTAAACTTTTAAGTGTATTATTATATAAAAATATATACTTAAAAGAGGTATCAAATATTTCGATTACATAAATAAAATTGATGTTATATACAAGAACAACCATTCTATTAAACTTTGTACTAGGTACTATGATTAATTTAAGTTATATAAACAAATAATTTATTTTAAAACACTAGAAGATTAATCCATGTTATATTGATTACCTAACAAAGTAGACAAGAATAGTATTTCGAATTCATTTTTTCTAATTATAAATATTAAAATGTTAAAATCATCATAGATTTTCAAATTTGTAATTAATTATTTTTTATGTAATCTTTTTAGCCTTTCTGCAGATTCTAACATAGTATATAGCTAAAATAATGAACAATAATAATAATAAATCATAATAAATATATATNTATATATATATATATATAAAACAAGAGTAGTCCAATTCAAAACAAGCACCAACATACACACATATACTTTAGTCTACTTGTAGCCTCTAATTAGACGCCCGCAAAAATTTTAAGCCTCGCTATTATAATAGGTGAAGAAATGAATAAAAAATTTTAATCGTCGTGTAATATTAATATAAAGGAATCTGGTTTACTTTCGAAGAATCTGCTAAATTGTATGTTCAATCTCAAGTATCTTTTAATGGAATGATTAAGTTAGGTCGTTAATTTTATAATCGATTAAATTTGTTCAATTTATAGACATGAAAAAATTTAAAATTAATTGTTTTTACTTTTTCACTCCTAATTGCTAGGAAATTCAAATTATGTGAATTAAATGCATTGCATTAAATTTTTGAAATAAAGATTTCTGCCATTGAAAGTATGCTCTTAACTTTGTAATATAACTTGATTTTATATATGTTTTTCATATTGAAACCAATCCTACTTACCTACGAAAGCTATAAATAAAGCTTTTTAAATGTATAAAATATTTAAACATGGGCAGGTTTTTAGCTATGGCTTTTTATTCTTACAATTATCAAACTCAGCGTAAGTCTCGCAGGCCTAGATTGGCGTAGCGGCGGTGGAGCGATGAATAATTCCAACTCCTGTACGTCAATATGGTTGCATGCGGTCGGGCTCGTGCAGTGGGAGTGCACGTCTCTGTCTGCGTGTTCTCTATAGACACTTTAAACTTACAATATATATATATATGCATGTATCTATGCATGTATATATATATATGTATGTATGTATGTATGTATGCATGCATGTATGTATATATGTATGTATGTATGTATGTATGTATGTATGTATGTATGTATGTATGTATGTATGTATGTATGTATGTATGTATGTATGTATGTATGTATGTATGTATGTATGTATGTATGTATGTATGTATGTATGTATGTATGTATGTATGTATGTATGTATGTATGTATGTATGTATGTATGTATGTATGTATGTATGTATGTATGTATGTATGTATGTATGTATGTATGTATGTATGTATGTATGTATGTATGTATGTATGTATGTATGTATGTATGTATGTATGTATGTATGTATGTATGTATGTATGTATGTATGTATGTATGTATGTATGTATGTATGTATGTATGTATGTATGTATGTATGTATGTATGTATGTATGTATGTATGTATGTATGTATGTATGTATGTATGTATGTATGTATGTATGTATGTATGTATGTATGTATGTATGTATGTATGTATGTATGTATGTATGTATGTATGTATGTATGTATGTATGTATGTATGTATGTATGTATGTATGTATGTATGTATGTATGTATGTATGTATGTATGTATGTATGTATGTATGTATGTATGTATGTATGTATGTATGTATGTATGTATGTATGTATGTATGTATGTATGTATGTATNTATAAAATTATATAATTATTAAAATAATTTGTTGCATGATTTGGCAACATAAGTTTTCCATTATTACTAACATCAGTTACTGTAATAGAACGTATTCATACAAAATTGAAATCATAAATGTTATTTAACTCACAATATTATCATATGAAATAATAATAAAAACGCTTGAAATTATTTACACATAAACAAAGTCTTAGATGTACATAGAATGAAGTATTTTAGAATATTTTAATGAAAGTGATGACTTTAATATTTAAAAATTTTAATAAATGAAGTTGGGGGACGGGTGAATGGGTTATAAACTTTATATTACAATTTAATAGTCTAGTTCGAAATTTAATTCGTAATTGATAAAATATTTGCATGTTTCATTCTGACATACGTATCGGAAATTTATATACATGTTTATGTGAGATGTCCTTTTTTTGACCAAATATTTTTTATTTTTTTTATTTTTGTTTTTACTCATTAACTTATTTTTTTGAAAAATCTTTTCTTCTCTTCTTTTACGCTTTTAATATGTATTAGTTGAAGAGTGTCCTATTCTCTCTGCAAGAAGCCAACGCACTCTCTAGAGTATGACGCTATTGCAGAAAAAACTATGGGGTCGTCATTACTTACCCATCATCTAATGAATGTGTGAAAATGATAAGTTTTGTCCGGAAAATAAACTTCTGTTAGGAGAAAAATTAAGTAGACTTTTCTTTTCTTTTTTTTATAGAAATTGACATCGCCTTTAGATTTATCGAGTGGCCTCATTCGATTCTGCCAGATTATGATTATGCTATTAACTAGATAAAAAAATCTAATGACCTTTCACCATGTTCATTTCAAGAAATTCCATTACTTGGTTTAAGTGAAATAATGAGATCAATGGGAATTTTCTATTTTCTGCCTGACTATTTGACCGAATATCAAGCGATAGCTGAACGGAACTAAAATGATTTCTGAAATTAGGCATTTCGTTGCACAAGACAATGTGGAAAAGTTGATTTTTTCAGTCGGTCCTTCGTTGACCGGCCATTATGAAACAGTACATAACGAAATTCAACTAAATCGCGTTGGTTTTTTATGTGTAGAAAATTTTTTTCTTTTTAATTAATACGTTACCGAAAGTGAGTTATTTTACATTCTGTTATTCATTGGGATTTTCTGAGATATTGTTTTCAAAATTAATGTGCACTTTTCTCTCTTTCTCCTTTTTGTCTCCTCTCTCTTGTTATACACAAACCCAAAATTGATCAGCTCTAATAGAAGTTTTATTGACTCAAATAATGGAAACATTTTAACTTTATCTTTTAAAGTATTGAATTTTAATAGATAAAGTTAAAATTTTATGGAGATTACAGTATTTTCTTGGTGCTATCCACATATATATATAACAGATACATCTCTTGTAAAATGTCCGCTCGGACGAGTTACGAACTCCTTATCACCTAAGATAATGAGTATTTGTAAATGAGATTTACACATTGGAGCAAATTCAAGTCCGACACGCAGGAGCTCCTTAAGCCGAGCAGGTTTCCCCCATACCTTGAAAACGGGAATAAATCATATCGCTAGCCATGGCCTGACAAAGCTACAAGAACAATAAGGGTAAAAGTCAATACCCCTGGGAACGGCATTAGGCCATTCTGGAGTGGCAGAGGAGATTAACCATCTTAGCCTTTTTTTTAAAAAAAATATCGCCCTTTTTGTGCGCCTTTTGTAAAAATGTTTTAAAAGGTAAGTAATATAATGTTAAATTATGGATCTCTCTCTAAACTCTCTGTCCCCCTCAGCCATTAGCGAATTCAGCCTTTCATTTTGGGATTATAAGCGGCTTGACAACTTTCTTTACGAAAAACTGAATACTGTCCTTTTAATTTATTTTAATAATAGTTTGAAAAATATTAAAAAATATACTTAGATTAGGCCTATTCAATACTTTCCTTCTATTTGGCTATTTGGTATAGGATGGAATAAGAAAAGAAACTACAAGGAAAAAGGTTCATCGGAAGATTTCCTTGTCCCTACAATATAATACTATGTATTANAAACTCAGTATTTTCTCATACCTCGAACGTGTTTGTGTATGTGTCAATGCTCTGCAGGCCATAGTTTTTTGTTTTTTTTTCGAATATTTCATAATAAATCTCGGTTTTTAAATAAAAAGTGAGATACCAAGAGTTTTTCTCTAACCGGGCGTATTATTTAACTTAGGGCAAATGAAACTGAACAAAGGTTTAGTTTATTGATAAAAGATTTATTCCATAATTTTGGGGGATTAGGTGTCATGGAAAGTTAAAATACAAACATTCATCATAAAGCAAATATATTTATTATAAATATAATAATCATAAAATATTATAAACTAAATGTATCCTTAGCAAATTCGCTTAGTTTAATATCTGTAGTAATTTTTTTTAATGTTTGAAATTAGACAATAGGTTGTGGGGGATTTTCGAAGATTCAAAATCATAAATTAAATTCTCTTATTAATATCAGGAAATAATGTAAGGTGAATAAAACTTAAAGCAAAGAATAATTTTCTTTCTTTTTTCAAATGCAACATATGCAATGGGAAAATCAATTAAAATCTACTAAATAAATATTTTATGAATTAACCAGAGAAATTAGACATTTAGGTGTTGGGGCTTACTAGAGCCACTAATTTTAATTTTACGGTTTTAAGCCGAAATTAGATATTTTCCTTGATAAAATTGGGCATGTCGTTTTCAATATAGTGAAAAGAAAGGCTGAGTTGAGCAAAATCTTAAATAACTAAAAATATTTTGTTCACTGCTGCGGACTTTTCATAATATTTAGTTTAGAGCAATGAAACAACCCAAATTTGTTTATTAGTACAATAAAAGTTTTAAATTACATGGAAATTTCGCCAACTACAATATTGAGAAATTTATTAAGTTCAAGTATCTTCTGCATGACGAACGTATTTTTAATATATGATGCATGTATAACATATTTGTGGCAAATGGGTGAACTGCTTAATTTCTTTAAGGGAAATGGTTTAATGAAAACACTTAATTTACTAAACAATTAATGAGAGGGAACAGAATAAAAAAATCTATCTGTCCTCGCCAGGAATCGAACCTGGATCTCCTGCTATCCGGGCCGGATTTTTTTTTTTTTTTTCCAGGTTCGATTCCTGGCGAGGACAGATAGATTGTTTTATTCTGTTCCTTCTCATTAATTGTTTAAAATTTACGTGGGATAAAAAACCACAACCAAACAAAATATTCACTTAATTTACTCTTTCTTTATGTAGTTAGAGGGCTTGTTTATAAATCATTTGGGTTATCAGACTTTACTTTGAATGCTTTTAATTCCTATAAAAAACGAACATTTTTAGATGACAGTGAAAGGGTTGAACCGGGCAGGGCCAGTAGGGAGTTAGGTGTGGGCGGGTTGACCCCCAATATAAATTAAGTGTAACGCTGAATCTCCACACAAAGGTCAGAGGGTTGCGGATAATTCCAGCTGAGCGGAGACCTACAAGATACCTTGCTGTTATTTCTGTCTTGCTGAGATAACAACAGCATGAACAACAATAACAAGGCCCCGTCTTATTATTGTGATATATTCCCATTCCATCTGAGATATTTGTAGTCATAGCGTATACGAGGCCTGGCTTAAGGACGGCCATTGAATTATAATAAATGGGTGCGATAGGAATACTCTCGGGAGTACTGCTTAGGAATGTCTTATTTAAGGTCGAATCTTGCATCTTATGTATACCATAAATGAGAGAATTGGATGTCGGGAAAACGAATCCGTCTCACTGGGGCTGTGTAAATCAAACATATTTCCCACGCCTTCCGTTTCCATTAAACTGTGTAGAAAATGGCTAATTTAATTTCAAAAGCCGAAAAAGTAAACGAGAGAATATGGTTTTCCATTTTTTTTCGTGCCTCTTATTCATTTCCTGTTATAAAGCCATTGACGATCTTTCAGAGGATGTCTGCAACAGTATCAATACAGTCAAGTATTCACTTGACAAGAGACAAAATCTTGCTATTAAAATTTTGTAGAACACATAACAGTAATGAAAAAATGGAAAATATCATTTTACACAAAAACATTTGGTTCATTTAAAATTTTAGGCAACCTAGCAACAACCCTTCAACCTAGCTTTAAAGATGGATTCACTGTGACAACTTTATATCAAAATTAAACGGTAAAACTATTACTTCGCTTTAATTTTTACACTCCTTGCTATGTCTACTAAGATAAAAAGGTTTTAAAATAGGTTTGTTTGTACGTGTTTAGTTTTGTCTGAATAAAATAATGACCGAACGGGAAAAAGGATCGTCAAGAAATAGTGAAGATTTGTAATACTTCTAGAGCTACTTACGCTTAACTGCCCATAATAGTGACTATTATCAAAAATCGTATTTTGGAGTTAGCACGGTTGTACTAAGCTTGAGATAAAAAATGGCCTAATGATTTTGACATTACTTGCCAAAAATATTATCTCACGAGGTCATTTATCAATATACTGTGACCGCATCTGAAGAAAATTTCAATTTAAGAAAATAAGTGCTATTGTATATTTATACTTAGTGTTTTAAAAGATAAATAAGGAAGGTTATATAGGGGGTCAATTGAAATCAAAAAATTAACTTTGTCATGTGAATAATCAAAGAGGAATCTTATGATTTCTTTGAAACTTGTTTCTAATTTAAATAGGTTTTCATAATAAGTAAGCTAATATGGAGTTAATAAAGCTGTGAAGTTTTCCCAGGTTTTCAAAGTTTTTGCAGACATAGGAAATCTGCTCAATGTAGTGGCTTCTGCGTAAAAAAAAAAAAAAAAATGTAAATTAAAAAAATTTACTTCTTATGAACAATGTAGTTATTATTGCTTGAAAAACTTTTGCTGTAAGCTACGCGCGGGATTCAACATCTGCCCATTCAGTGATCGAAAAATACATTAATCATTTCATTCGATATTAGTGGTAATGATACTTTTGCGTTTCATATTCTTCAATGTATCAATGTATTTTTTCCGATATGGTAATGATACCTATACTGGGCATTTTAAATCTACATTCCTACATTTTTTTTTCTCTTGCCAGCAGGTTTTTTCTCGGTTTTAGTATTGATCCATTGCCTCTGGCTATTTGTTATTCTACGTACATACCTTTTGAATAATAGGTAAAGCAACTAGAGATTAGTTGTGAAGAAAACACATTTTCTATGTAGCTATTACTCAAAAGATTTTCTCCAATACATATATTGGCGTCATGAGATGTATAAAACCAATATTATATTTCTCCTGTTTAGAGAAAATTCACAACAAAGGATAAATACCAATCAATGTACTCAGTCACGAAGGAACTGCGTAAACTATGCAAATTAGAACCGTAGTCGATGAATATTCGTATCTGATATTTCCATGTAATGTAAAATATATTATTGACCAGTAAAAAAATCAGTGTTTAGCTGAATTACTCTAAATTAAATAATACTCACTCTTCGGAAAAGAAAAAAATGTAATCGCTCTTAACATTTCAGGTTAGGAAATCCCCACTCCAACCCGTCCGATTCCGCTCAATAATATTAAGTGCTACGTTGCTTATCGTTCCCTACCTTACATTCTGTTTTTATCTACTAAAAGCGACAAGATAAATCCTTTAAATATAATTGTTCCTTTGGGCCACGAAACTGATGTCTATAGCACATGGGGTGCTGACACACACACGCACTTATAAGAATTTAGAAGGATTATAGATAAATTTTTAGACATATTTTACAAAATTATTTTGAAATTTTCACCGTTCCTACCTACTGGGTAGCTAAAATTATAGCCATTAAAATTTATATGTAGAGTAGGTAGGATCGGGGTGCAAATAGGAATTTGTATTTATGATATGAAATATTCGACGTACGTCGTATGGTAATGTTTAAACTATTACTATTATTTAATATTTATACTAAAATTTTTAATTTCAGTTATATACCTCATTTAATATTTTAGTACTTTTCATTATAACTACTATTTACCATTAATTATTTAACTAATGTTGAACAACATATTTTTTGAGTTTTGAGAATATTTATTAAATATTTTATGTTAATATATANAAACATTTTAATATTTCTTGATAAAATTTAAAATATTCTACTGCTATACCTTTAAAATGTTTCTATATTTTTCGATTCATTGCGATAACGATATATTACACCCGCGATATTTGCATCCAGAAAAATTTTACTTTTTCTTTGATCATGTCAGTCTTTGTTTTTTAAAAATTTAAATTGATCCAAGTTTCCTTTCAAGAAAACAAAACAAGAAAAGATCCGACTGCCAAAGCGTAATGACGCGTATGTGCTCACATTAACTTTTGCCAACTTTTTTTTAGCAGATTACGTCAAGAAGATCAACTTATATGCTTTAGTACTATGAAACGGATTGTTCTATTGTTTGTTCAAATCGAGAGACGGGGAGGTATTTTTTTTAGGGAAGGAGTAAAAATTCAGGATTCAGGAAAAATTCCTGAATATTTAAATTAAAGTTTTATATTCAATTGTTGTGGAATTGTTCAATTGTTATTTTTTGACGTTTATGTTCTATAAAATTAAGCACTTATTAAGAAATTTATTTAACATATTATACCAGGAAGATTGAGTTCCACTAACTTGCTTGCTCTTCTGGATGGTTGCTATGCGAAAATTTTTCATTCATTTTGCTTTATGTGCTCATTGTCATCTTTTGGAATTCTCTAACGTCATCTTTCGGAATTCTCTAATTATTATTTTTTTCTTTTTTTATGAAGATATCAATATAGGAGAAATTACCTGACTCATCTCTTTTATATAGTATTTCAGTTAAGTGAACAAATACGAACTAATCTATTACTTTATTACTAATTTATTAAATTCATCAGATGCATCGAAATAGTAACAATGAAGTTGAATCCTATATACGCGTGTAATCACCTACATATATAAGGAATAAGTTCTATTGTGCTTGCCGATGACATGCTGTTATTTGTATGTCATGGTTTCACCGACATTTGTGCTATAATCAACTTCCAACGTCACGCTACGCTGCTGGAAACATCGTGGAAAAGTTTATATTCAGTTGTATTGGGTTTGAATTACAATAGGATTTATTTTTAGTCAAGCAAAATACGGATTTGTTTTCCAAAGGATGGGCATTGGTTGGATTAACGAGAATTTCCCACCCCGTTTGCTTGAACTTTATTTTCATGGGTTCATTGCCTGAGCAACCCCCACTACTGCTCTCAATTCACCCAATTCATTTTTACTTGAATTTCGTCCGGAATACATTGTCCGGATGAATTATAGTATGGAATAACACTGCAGAGTTTTAAAACCTCTTTATATTCATGCTCTCTAGAATGTTTATCCTGTATTTGCATAAAATAAAAAGGAAAAAGAAACATTTTTATTGGACCCTAAATCAAATTTTGGATTCTCCCACTTACAAAAAGTATTTGTTAATGATCTAAATAATAGAAGATATCTGTCTGTCCAAAATATACTCTACGCAAGAAATTAAACGTGTTAAAATAACGTTTATACGAGTTGTTTAGCCTTTGGTCTTTACAATACTGTATGAAATTTGTCACTGTCAATGCAAAAACAAGTTTGTAAAATGAATAAACCCCATAAAAAACATTCAAACCGTAAGAAGGAAGAATATATTGGAAAAATACTTTTTCAGATGTGCTTAAATAATTAGTTTTATCTATTTTTATTTAGTATCACACAGTTAATGGGGTCTGAAGAGTACGTCGGTTTTTTTTTTAAATTATCGATAACTTTGAAATATGTATCCAATTGTGTTTTCTCTTGCCTATTGGTCTGAGTTGGTAAAATATTTGTAACCAAATTAAATTGTTCATACTAATAAATAAATTTATCATAAAGCGCTTACTTGCCATTCGATTATCAACAATTACTGCCGTAAATTGTAACTAATTTAGTCTAATTGGGCTCAGAATATTGAGTTCTCTTTACATCATTTGCTTTTTTACTCTGTTAAGCAGTTTGACAGCCAAAGATAATCAATCAATAATCATCAATCTAAATGTACTGGAGGAAAAAATTAAAGAATTTAAAAAAAATAGATACTCTAAAAATATATATATTTTCAGGGAAATAAAATCTCCTTTGTCAGAAAAAAAAGTATTAAGAAGAATCAGGAGTTTAACAGTGATGGTTGCATTACTTTGTTTTTTTTTTTTAATTTCTAAAGGCGTATTGGGAAACCGTTCAATAATTTGAATTTGGAAAGTTCAATAACTCATTAGAATGACTGGTAGCGCATCTTACAATGAGGAGAAGTAGCTGGTTCAAGGCTGTACAGAAATTGCTTTCAAGCAAGAATACGCAAGTGTAGACATCTCAAAATCGTGTATGTTTTCTTCACATGGCATTACTTTTCAGGTAAACGAACCTCAGACTCAATAATCTCAGAGAATGCTGTTCCAAGCCACACTCTCATCCTCGTATATACCTACCTGCTTATATGCTCATGGCCAATCTAAAAGATTTACAGACATTTCTCAAGTTCGAATTATTGAATAAATTTTCGATAGTTCTTAGCTGAAGACGAGAGATATCTCTCGTATCCAAATTTTCAAAACTAGCTTCCTCCTCCACATCAATAACTGTCTTACTTATTCTTTCCCTCTGCCCCACCATTTCGTTTCTGTTTCTGTCTGACGAAGGGCGGCCATTTTCCTTGAAAATATTCATTCCATATTCTGTTTTAGCAAATTATANTTTTTTTTTTTTTTAAGAAAACATTTCATCCAGTCTCTTCTCAATTTCATTAACCCTAAGTCCCGCGACTTTTATTCTTATTTCTAAAGCCTCCAACCCTCCTTCCCATATTATTAAATTAGCGAGATGCTTCAGTATACTTAGTAATTCATTTTCGTTTTTCTTTTTCAAACTTTATATAAGAAAGCATGAGAGATCATTCATTCAACCACAAAACTTCTTCCATAATCAAATCTGAGCATGACATCTCAACCAAAAGAGCATTCACTGAAAAAGGCCTAGATGCCTGAATTGCTTTCAAAATACAAAAATGAATAAACAAATTAAAATTATAAACTTTTCTCCAACTAATCGATTGATAAATAGCTTATAAATTATATGAAGGGATTATCTTCCGTTGTTAATAATTTATATACCCACCGCATTCGACATATCAGTAAGTCTAAAAATTACACAAACAATATCAACTGTTTTTCAGTTAAGTAAGTATGTCAATATAGATGTTACAGTACTATTCTTCAAGTACTAATGCTATTTTAAAATCACCATAAAAAAAAAAACGCCCGTCAACAACTTTTATTGACAACAAATAAATCAGACATCCATCAGGTAAAAGGTGAATTAGTATTAGTTAATCTAACCTGGGGAAATTAATTTAATCAGATATTAAGACTTAATAAAGACTTTTTTTTTCTATTGTTCTCTGTGAAATCCTGTTTCTTTGTCTGTACAGGAGTAACAGGATCATATTTTACACAGTTAAGTCGTGAGTCAAGAAGGAACCCGAAATAATGGATTGAATGTGAAAAAAACTTGGGGTTGCTATTGAACGTAATAATCTCGAGAGATTCTTTTAGTAGGTGGAAATTAACTAGGATGCATTTGATTTTTTATTTATTTATTTTCATTTTTTTAAATGTTCATTTAAAATATAAACAGTTTTGGATTATGGTGGGACGAGAGGGTCGCTTTTTAATCGGCAAAGTGACCCAGAAGAGTATTTATATAGTTGAGGATACAGATAGTGTTGAAGAGAACAGGATGAAGAGAATAGGTTAGAGCATACTGCCCTGTGGAACGCCATTTCTCAAAAGAAAGAAATGTTTGGAAAATGAAGACTTAGGGTTAGGTACATGGTGTTTGGAAATGGGGATTTATGCATATATAAAAAGCCATTTTGCCATTCTCGGTTAAATGCGCAGGTAACATCAGAAAATAAACCAGAGCAGTAATCTTTTCGCTCAATTGAAGAGAAGACGAAATCAACAACGTGAAACACCAGCTGGTTAGCAGAATGCTAGGATTGGAACTGATGAATAGGAAGGACATTTAAGGAATTAATGACAAGCTCCAATCGCTTTAAAAGAAATTTCTCAAAGACCTCGGACAAAAAAGAGGAAAGATTTGATGTGAAGATTTGATGAAATGCTGCCTCTCATCCTTGGGAGAAGTTAATTATGCTTCTCTGCACTTCCCTTTTACGCTCATCTGCTTGGCCTAATTTAGTATATTTATTTTTTTTAAAGTTTGTAAATAAGAACTTTTTAAATCATTTTTGAAGTTAATAGTAGTATATTAAGAGTCCCACTGAATGGAAATTCCATCAAATATAAATACAATTCAATTGCTGTGCCAACAATAAATTTAACTAAAGAACTTGACTTTTCATAATCATTTCGTCCTTTGAGAAATTGAGTGAAGGATAGGAAACTCCCTCTACGATCCATAAAAGCGCAGGGAAAGACGTTTTAGAAGTTTACTACATTTTACCATACAGCAAACATGATAGATTTTTTACCATTCAATGAAAATGGAACCAAATTAGATCCTAGTGTTCCCAAGAACACACCAGAAATCCTCTGGGAGCTAGTGAATAATTTAAGCTATATAAGTCGCTTTAAGAAAATGATATGCAAATGACCGAATAGGACCACATTATTTAGAAATAAAACTTATTTTTACTCTATGAATACTAATCCCGTAATCATCGTTCAGGAACTTAGCACTGGGTTCACCGTAAACTAGGCCACACGCGCGTTTTATAGCAAGTTATGTGCCAATAAATTCAGAATTAATATTTCGTGAAAGACACCACAGCAATAACGGAAAAACAATATTATTAATATCTTAGCATAAATAATACGAAACAGCAAAGAGGGAACAGGTGAGACACCCCGTGCCCTGCCTCCTACTCTCATTTTTTTTTTTTATTATCATTTATTTATTTAATTTCATTCTGTTAAATAAAAACATTTTGTAATTTGATTACAATGAAAAGTAAAAATGACATTCAATGCCAATACCATGAGGAGAGAAGGTGACCAATGACACCACTCTCAAGTCTCTCAAATTAATGATAAAAAAATATACTCTAAACGAAGAGTCATTTAATTTTCCTAAAAAATTTCTTATTACCTAAGGAATAAAATTTTAATAAAACTGTCGATACAAAATAATTCGAGTGGGGTTTAGTTACTTTGAAAAATAAAATATAATAATCGACGAGCCAAATCAATTTTGCAACCCCCTTGAAAAAATTATGTACCAAGTTTCAAGATGAAAATAATTGAATTATTCCAACTTCCTACACAAACCACAACTAATGAATTCAATAGTTTGTTACCTAAAACACGCGTATAAAACAAATAAATAAAGAAAGTTTGAATAGGACTCATGATATTTAGATAATGTTGTATAAAATAAGATCGCAGATTCTATTTTGTTGCACTGAGCACCAATGAACATATGGGCGGGCGCGCAAACATTCACAAAAGCGTACGTAAACAATATGCGCAAAAAAAAAAATGTATGTATCCGAGAGTTCCGAAATAAATAGTGTGTGAAAGTTTTACATTGATTAATTTTCTTCTATGTTGTGATTAAGGGCATACTGTATAATTTGTGATATTACTTAAGTCTATATTCATTTATTCTATTGATTATGCGAAATCTAGACTACAAGATCTAAATATGTACAGATTGTCATTAATAATGCTTTATAAATAAATTCGTGTTGAATTAACCTTCATATTGCAATCGAACTAATAATCGGTAACTGACACATATTTTCGAACGTTTTTGGTTAACTTCTATATCTCGATTTATTCGGATTGGAATTTTTATGATAAGCCTCTTTTACTCTTCACAAGGAGTGTTTCAAGGAAAGAAATTCGTTGATAAATGAGTGATAGTTTTATTTATTTTTTTTTTTTTATAAGGTCCTTAATTTAATTTTGTTGATGGCAGAAATGCTGTTTCAAGGAATGTTATTAAATAATAAGAGTTGAACATAAGACAGTGCCCGAGAAAGTGGACAAGACTAGGTTCGTCCCGAGGATGGGAGACCACAGTTGAAAGTGCCCGCCATTAGGACGGGGAAGACAGCCAATCATGACGGATTCATATATTTATTTAGCTAATCAAATAAGACTTATGTATAGTATATGTAAGGCAGTAAAGTAGTGTGGAATAATTTGCAGCATTTTAAATATTTTTTCCTTCATCTTCAATTCAGCCTTAAACTTTTTATTTTTATTATTTTAATTGTTAATTACAAGA
>KZ807346.1:898797-912221 GCA_000696205.2 Oncopeltus fasciatus | reverse complement strand
AAAAAAAAAAAAAAAAAAAAAAAAAAAAAAAAAAAAAAAAAAAAAAAAAAAAAAAAAAAAGTAATCCTTTGAATGAAATATAGTTCTTCGAAGAGAGAGATAGAAATTTTTAATTTAACACATCTTTATTTTCGTGTTTTTTCTGACTAGTGGAATAACAACTAATACATCTTTTGTTTATATCTTAACAGCTTTCGTGCGTTCTAAGTTTAATTATAACTGTGAATTGTCTTTTTAATTTCTCTAGTTAATTCAATTTTTTTCTTTAACAATAATTATAAAGAAAAAACCAGAATAAGTACTAACTGAAACCGGGCAGAACAATAATCACTAATATTTAAAAAAAAAAAAGTTTTTAATTAATGTTATCTTCCCATGACTTTAGTCTTCCACAAGGAAATGTCTCAGATAACCAATATGTAAAGCAGTTTTAATTTTCAACTCCCTCCCTCCCTCTTAGTCCTAAGATTTCAGCTAATAATTTATACTACAAAAAATTTTAAAATCCTTGTTGGTTTTCTATGTGTCAAAAGGAGGGGAGTCAGTTTCACTCACTTCATTACATTCTTTAATGAAATCTACACTTGGCATTAAAAAAATATAAGTATTAAAATCATAATTTGAATAAAAAGTATTCCACTTTTTTTCTTAATTTTAAAGTATTTCACATAACTTGGTACTTAAAATATTAATTTAAATATATGTAAAATGAACAATATAAATTGTCGGATCAGGAGTGAGGGATTAAATTTAACCCAAATTTGATTAAAACCATTTGTATTGTTCAGCAGTTGTAATTTCTGAAAATTTTTTGTTTAAAAATTAAGCAGTTATAAAATAAAACATTTTTTTTTGTAATTAGAAATTAAAACTTTAGGAGTGGGGGTTAAATGACATGAAAGTTAAAATAAAGATATCCATTAAGTATGACACTGAAGACTTTGCCCTGCTTACGTAGATTCTGCGTTGCCTGCTTCTAAAACCTTTATTAGTATGATTCAGTCGTTTTATCAAGATTTTAAGAGTTAATTGTTATTTTTGCCCAGTTCAAATAACCAAACTTTTACAGTCTTAGAGTAAAGCTGCTTCTTGTGACTGACAGAATTTCTCATCAAGTGTATAGAATATATCTCCATTGGGCTGTATAGTGTAATGTACAAACCTCAGCGCGTTTCTCTCAATCGTTATAAAGTACCTCAAGCAGATCATACGTAATTCGCTCAACTCGGAGCAGTGTATTTTTCAAATTGACTTTGATTACAGATAAATATAAGCAACCTCATCAGTGAGCCTAGTCTCGTTACCATTGAGGGTATGGCTGTCCTCCAGACCACATCAACCTGGGCATCTAGACGATCTCGGCACACGCGAGCAGTTTTCATCCTCGCGGCTTGGGACTCACGGCACCTGGAAATAAAGGAGTACCGGCCTCTCCTGGCATTATGTCCAGACCAGTCTAACCATCATTATTATTTAGTTGGCGTACAAAAAGACTCGAGGATCTATAGCCGCCTCGTTATCGTACACTTGGCCAGACCTCAGAGGTCTATATTTGCCTTCCGCCCACCCTTGCACACACTCGGATACGTTTTTCCAGAAGCAGTGTGATCAGCACTACTTCCAACCCCTGTCAATCTTAAACCTGGGACCTATGATTTACTGCAGTGTTCACTTAAATTTCTTAGACGAATTGTCACAAGTAGACTGACGGATCTCATTTATTTGGGGGCCATTTTTGTTTTCCATATCTAGAGAAGTGCTTCCGCAACCTTTTATCGAAAACTTACCCTGCTAGTTGATAATGTATGTATAAATATATTTTTTATTTATCAACTACGCCTCGTGAGTTTATATTTTTGATACCGCTATAAGATCAAATAAAACTTTAAACCTTTAAAAGAGTTTAGAAGTTTAACTAGGTAAACTCTTAGTTGTTCAAATCAGTTATAATCTCCTTAAACTTTTCTTTTATCACTAAACTAGTCTGTGTTCTTTTCTTTCTTTAATTTTATTAAAATTTATCTTCAAATGTACTCTAAGACAACACTATCAAATTTTGAAATTTACAACATTGGCTAATAGTTAAGAAGATTTATATTTTATTTTAAATTATCCTTTTTACTGGAAAAAAAAACGTAACTAAGAAAACCTAGAGTGTTTTATGCGCTGTTTTTAGAGCTCAGAGCGGTAGGAAGACGACCAAGAAGAACTATACCTAGACTATATGTTATACCTCGGCCTCTTCCTCATAAAGAATAAGAGTTTGAAACGTTCTAAGCCTCGAAAGGCTTGGATTGTAAGTGACTTTAACTTGAACCGAGACTCGCCCTTGCCGGAAGTTGAGAGAGTGGAAGACAAACAAAGAATAAGAAAACTTTCCAAAACTACCCTTAATTGCTATAGTTGAGAATTCAAAGGGTTTAAAGTATTTAAACCTAATTTTCTTTACATCAAATAACTTCTTCTTTTCTTTCAATTCTAGTTAGGAGTACCTCAAATAATAAATCATTAAAATATTTATTACATCTAATTGTACATATCTGGACAAGTTGAATGCTCGCTCCATGACTAAAAAGTATTACATTTTAGAAAGAGAAACGAATATTTATACGTATATTTTAGTATATTTAGCTATGTTTGCGACTATTGAAAAATTTCTTTTCATCCATCACCGAGCCTATTACGAATTAAAAATATGATCATATATATTTTAAAATATATATATGAGCTTGTCTTTTCACAAACCATTGGGTGAGTGTGTGACAGAAATTGACGGAGGATGAAGAAGGTGTAGGGGTAGACCAAATTTTAAATCATTAGTAACTTTATTACTACAATTATCACAAAACAATTATTCCTTTTTATTGCAGTAAAGTGTGATTTAATAAGTACTAGAGATTTTTGGGGTTCGGTCAAGGATGATAAAGAAAAATAGAATGTAAAATATTTTTTTTTTTATCAACCTAGGCTGAAGCTCAGCAAATTCTCTACTAATAAACTCCTCAGTCAAAAACTCTCCATTTGTTGTTTTCTAATATTTAAGTTATTTTATTCAATAGCGGCTCTGAAGGAAAATATCTAAGAATATAATGAAGAGAAATAACGAAATTAAACTAGGAATTTGAAACCTGCTTTTCGTATACATTATTAGCTGAAATCTGAAAACTTTTTTTTTTTTTTCATGAGTCTAAAATAAAGAAAAGATTAGTAATGATTAAAATGAGTTTTAGATGAGAAATAGAGTTTTTGACTGTAGAGATTATTAGTAGAGAATTTTTGTTAGGGTTCGATAAAGGTTGATAAAAAAAAATTACAATCTTTTAAAATATGTATTTTTTATGATCTGCCGACGTTTCGGCTTATATTGTATGCCATCTTCAGGGCTATCACGAAAGCGAGAGGGGACGTCATGCCACCGGGATCAAATGTTCATGACTGAACCTTTTTAGATTATCCTTGACCAAAATTCTCTACCAATAATCTCTACGGTCAAAAATTCTCCTTTTGAACTACAATGAACAGTATTTTCATACTGTGCATTCTATATGCACAAATAATAAATAAATAAACATCACTATGCAGGGATAAATTGCCCATCGCACTTTTAAGTTTAGGTCTTTATCTCAAGGCCTTTCTATCCTGGAATGTTCCATTCACTCATGGCCTACGGGACATTATTCTGGGAATTAGTCAAACTGCGCTTTGACTTCACAGAATTAAGAAGAAAGGTCTAAGGACAATTGAAGGCATGAATGATATTATGTCAAGAATACGAATTGTCTGGAAATCGCCTTCATGAGACCAGAGAAAATAAGATCGTATGGTAATGAAATTATTTAATGGGCCATTTACCAACGGGCTCAAAAAAAAAAAAACAAAAAAAAAAAAAAGTGACTGAGTTAACAGTCGGTGAGCTGGCTGTCGAAGCAGGATGGCGAAATTAATACATGGATAGTTCCTGAATTTCCTGTTTTAAGGAATCTGGAAAGAGAAGGAGCGTAGCCATTCCCATAACTACGTCACTGCTTACGGTGGGCATATTGAACCATTTAATATGTTTTTGCTGCATATACTTTGAACCTTGTGAAACTGATATGTTATTCTTCCCGTCTTAGTGACGTAATGTGTACACTTAACGGCTGTGGCCAATGCCGATATTGCTGCTCTGGTTACATTACCTAAATGTTCTTAATGGCTTAATAACTAACTAGCTTGAACTGACATTGGGGTAATGTACTGGAGCAAAGTAAAAAAAATATCTGTGTCATATTAGATGACAATACCCACACGCGTATCCAGGAATGACGCAAATGATGCTCTGTTCCTCATCAGGGTGCACTACTTTTTTTTTTTTTTTACTCCATGATTATTTACTCATTCCTCAATGAAAGAGAATAATAAGGAGAAGGAAGCTTCTGGCTGTTGAGAGAGGACTCGCTCAATCTTCTGCATTACTTTCCTAAACCTCTCTTAATATACGTTGTCCATAAAGTACTAGAAACATTGATAATAACGGAGCCATTTGCCAATTATTTCAGCTATTAATGATTTTCCATAAATAACGTTTCAGAATGGAATATGTTTTTTATTCATTTTATTAGATTTACAGTATCGACGATCTTGAGTAATCTCACGTATACAGCAACATTACTTATTTAGACCTCAATACCGAGGAACCAGTCAAACCAATAATCTGGGATTCTGAATATTGGTGTGACAATATAGTAAGGATCCTGTGTATTCGTGTGACAATACAGGAAGGATTCTGTGTATTGGTGTGACAATACAGGAAGGAATTCCTGTGGGATTCCTGATCTGATAGATTTCCTTTACTCGCCCACACTCCCAAATTCCGCTAACCTTATGAAACCCGTGATTTAACCTGTGATTTTCTTCAGAGATTTTCTTCCATGAACGAGAACTTCCCTTAAGTTAAGCAAAAAATATATGTTACGATATTAAGATTCGAAATTGAAAAAAAATTAAACATTGTCAAGCTCATGCAAGCCCTTACTAAATTAATTTACAAAAAAGTAGCGCCTTACAACACATTCATCGAAGTATTGCCACTGCTACTCAATTGAAGTATTTTAGGATAATGATTGATCGAATAAAATGGCAAGAATTCATTGACGAAAAAAATCCTGCATTCAAAGATAAAATACACCTTTTAATGCCATAGCAACCTCACTGACCTTGGCTGTTGGACAACTCTGATACTTGGTGCGAGCACTTCAGCCTGAACATAATGGTGTAGGTGAGCATTACGTTTAATAAATAATACATTGTCTTACAAAATCGTTACGATTTCTTAGTGAAAGACGAAAGGTCAAGATATCTTTTGCTTTTAATAAACTATTTATTGAATGGAACATCTCTTTCTTTTTCGATCGGCCTAGAGCAATAATATAGCGACCTTTGTTATTGGCCTTTAAGACAAAGGATAAGTAATCTTTTATTTAAGTCTGCCTTAAATGTATCATGGGATATTTGTATAATTTAAAAAGCTCCCGTTTGACGAAATTTAAACTTAACCGGATGTAAATTTTGGATATTGTTATCGCCATCAATGATTGGTTTTGGAGCACCGAAATAAGAAGAGGTGTAACGCCAAAATACACATGGTCAAATTCAATTTATCTGAGCTATGTGTAATTCGTTTCATTTTATATATATTAGATTTTAACAACAAAATGTAGTAAAGAAATGAATTTCTATAAAAACAAGTCGGTGATCCTTCTAAGTAAATTTTTCGTAGAGAATTGCTCAGAAAAGGAGCACCCGAGGCCGGAGCGACCTCCACGCCATCTTCTCGCAGGCTAGTAAGTACGGTGTTAGTGACAACTGTAAGCCCGGTGAAAAGTTGTGGAGGGGCGGGCCCCGGACTCCTTGGAAACTGAGTTAGGAGGCTTTAAGAGGATCAGGGGAGCGTCATCAGTATTTCAGGTCGGGCCTTCCTCATCCGACTTAGGCCCCTCTCCGACTTCCAGGGCTCTCAGCCCCTTTTGTGCATGGGCCCCGTATTAGGGCCGTACGGCTCGAGCACCCCCCCCCCCCCCACAGTGAGAGTGCAGTGGATTTGGCAAGAGTGTGCCAGATCTAGGGAGCGGCGTTATCTTGATATTAGGAGTCAATGAAGTATGCATCTTGTGAAGAGCACTTCCTATGAGCTTCATTTGGCTTGAAATTTCTGTAGACTGTATCTATGCCTGATTTCGTCCCAGTTAGAGTTGGATTTCTCCAAGGGCGGACTAGGAGGGCATTACAAACAGAAGCTCAGACAAAATATCTAACAGCGCTCTGTGATTAATTAATCTTGGAAACTTTGGTTCAGGAGTCCAGTGTCATAACCACTGAGTCACCATACGTAATCACAAGAAATTTCCAAATTTTAGTAACAAATCTTCAAAGAAACTCTGAGTGCTCCTCATGCTGCAGTGAAGAAACATTGCACTCAGATTTATTTTTTTCCGAATGTCTTTTGGCTTTAAGCACTGCTCAAGTACTTTTTGTTCGACTCGTGATTAATTCTCATAGCTATTTCTTTAGCATTCGTTCAAACAAAGCTAAGTCCGGTAAATAATCTAAAAGGTTATTTCCACCACCAATGAAATAACCTTATATTATCCGTCTAATGAATATTGACCTTATAATAACCTTATATTATTCACTAATGAATATTGAACTATCATATCTTATATTATCCGTCTTCAATGGTTTCTGCAAACCATCTTCTGTTGGCGAGCGCTTTCGGACATTGTCCATCTCCTGGCCGAATACATGCGTTCTCTGTGTTACAAACGCAGTTGAATACAGACAGTGACAGAGAACGCATGTATTCGGCCGGAAGATGGACAGTGTCCGAAAGAGCTCGCCAACAGAAGATGGTTTGCAGAAACCAATGAAGACGGATAATAGAAGGTATGATAAAGCTAAGTCCAATAATGGAACTTTCCTATTTTCATTGGTCTTACATGAAAAAACCTGTTTTTAGCATGACTTAGTTGGTAAACTACTACTCCCGCAGTTCGTATCATGCTAATCAACGAATTCAGAATGTCTAACTTCATTTAGCGTAAATTTACCAGAAAGAAATATCAAACGTATAGGAAGCTAGAAAAAAAACAAGAACTATCTATATATGGGTCTCTCACTATCCGGTGTTAACCAATTAACGAATTAACGCGCCTTAACCAATTAACGCACCCGCCCGGATAGTGGGAGACCCAGATATAGATAGTTTTTTTTTTTCTAGATCCCGAACGATTCAAATCAATAATGAAATATGGGATTATATTACCACAATTATCATCATGATTTTAGAATTGAGATAGCAGAAAACGATAACCATTTTCTCTCCATGAAAATGGATATTCTTCCTGGCGGTAAAAAGAAGCACCCACATCAAATTAATTCAGTGCAATATCGCCCCCCCCCCCCTCCTCGGGGGCAGAATGTAGATCAAAGGGCTCCGCAATATATCTCCCTTCACTGTCGCTCAGCCTTCAGAGGCACAACCTTATTCTGGGTCACCACAAGCTTTCCGGCTCTTTCTGGGTCAAATGGCTCTTTTTCCCCCAGTACGACTCCACTTGGAATTTGATAGAATTCTGAAGGGAGTAACGTTTTTAGTCGTTCGCATGACTATTTCCATTTCTTTTCAATATTTCTCAGATTGCAACTTTCAATTCTGACCACACGTACTAGCTCCAATTTCCCCTAAAAAGAGAGCAATATANGTGGGGGTACCCGGTTCGGGGGTACCCGGTTCGGGGGTACCCGGTTCGGGGGTGGGGGTTGGTTTATCCAGGCCACCCTTTCTCCTGAGGGGACATAAGTATTCTGGAGGCCAGTTGTTCCGAGGATATGGGGCCTCTTCTACTAGGCTAATCACTCGTGGTTGAGAACATATGATTCAAAGTAACTTAACTTGACCATATATATATATATCTGTGTGTGTTTGTTGTTTGTTTGTCTTAGAACTGTCGATATCTAACTAATTTTGGTTGTTCGCAGCGCAACATGGAAAATGTGGCTTTTTGACACAGATATACCTTAAGCGGTAGTTGACATAATCGAACTAAAATCTGAATTTATTTATTTGAAACCCAAACTTTAGAGCTGTAAGTGTAACTTTCAACACACTTATTTTTGGGTGTTCATTAGAATATTTATTTAGTATTCTTGGATCAAGCTCATATCAAATTAAGGGTATTATGAAAAAATAAACTTTAGGTGTATTTCAACTTAAAATTATACGTTTTTTGAAACGCAAAACATTTTATATTAAGGGGACAAAAAAAAATTTACGACAAAATACATTAATATACATGTACATTATAATTTTCATCTAAGGGCAACTGAGCAGCTTAACGAGTTACCTAACATTGCAAAGGGTATTACATTTTTCCAGTAAAAATGTATACAAATAAATGTTTCAGAAGAAACCATTGCCACAGCGTCCGATAACTAGAAACGAGGTGGTAAAGTTAAGTGGAGAAAAAAAATATATTTTCGGAAAAAATTGAGAAGGAGAGGATATAGAAAGCCGGGCTGCGTGGGGGAGGGAGAAATTACATGTCAGTCTTTAAAAATGTAAAAAAAAAAAATTAATATGTAAATGTCAAAATTGGAAAAATAAAAAAATGAATAAAACTCCCAATTGGTCCTTTCGCATTTGATGAAGTTTTTTTATTAATTCATGAAAGTTATCTTCAGGAACACACGTAAGAAAAGTTGTTGGAGTGATTCAAACCTCATTAAAAAAAATAAAAACAATAGTTCTTTTCAATTCTACAGGGAGCCAGAAAAAATCCCACTACCTCAGCCGAGATTCAAAACCGGGTCTCCCAATGGCAGGACGGTTGCGATACCATCTACACCACCGAGGGGGGATGAGAATAATTTCATGTTCCTCACTATGAGCCTAACCGCCAAGTATGACGGATATATTTTGTCAAAGGGCCACTACCTGACATTTAAATCATGATGACAATTGTGGTAAAGTAATCCCACATTTCATTAATAATCTGAAACGTACAGGGAACCAGAAAAAATCCTCACTACTTCAGCCGAAAATCGAACCCGGGTCTCCCAATAGCCGGGCGGGTGCTCGACCAACTGCTGACCACCGAGGGAGATGAGAATAATTTCAGGCTCCCTCGGTGGTGTAGCTGGTAGCATGCCCGCCCGGCAATTGGTAGACCCGGGTTCGATTCCCGGCAAAGGTAGTGATATTTTTTCTAGCTTCCTGTTCGATTCAAATCAATAAACGTGGGATTACTTTACCACAATTATCATCAGGATTAAAAAACAATTAATATTCAGATAATGTCTAATACAATTCACCGCCTTAGGATGTAGTTATCTGTGTTTCGTCAAAGGCTGTGACGTCTAGAGTGTATATAAGCTAATATAAGACGTACATGATGAAGTTTGTCTTGTCTTAGTAAACAAGATGATTAGGCGTGTAAGTGCAAATTACCTTCCCGTCTTCTCCACAATGAAGGCAACTTAACTCTCCCTTCGGGAAACCGAGGTTGCTGATAGTACAAAGAAGTCTGTCACGCAGGAGCTGCGTAAATAAGCGATTTCCAAAGAGTCATAGTTGATGAAATTTTGATTTGATCATGTCATGTTATCTCTTGCACTTACATAATATATCATTTATCAGTAAGCAAATCAGGCTTGACTTTCACTGCCAACTAAATATTTCGCTGCAGTGAATATACTTTTATAGCTCATAGGTTATATTTCAGGTACATCTCTCCTTTTCGCGTGTTTTCGCTCAATAACGAACTCCTTATTCACATAAAGTTTAAAGGACACATCCCAGTTCATTAAGGAAAACAAATAATTTCGTTTCTTCAACCGTAAATAGCAGTTTCCCCTGCTGACATTTAACTTCGAATTGTTAAATTTCGATGTGTAATTCATACAGTTTTTTTAATACTAAACAAATCTAACTAAATGTAATATCCACTAGATTAAAAAACCCCGAAAAATTCTGTTTACGTCATATTTTCTTTGTAACGAAATATGTATTTCAAATTAGATTTAAAAGCGCTACGCTACATTGCATTAAGACAACTAATTGCAGCCTCCAGAGATTAAAAATCTCAACTAACCTTAGGCCGTAAAGTTAAAAATTTATATTACAGGTAAATCCTAAAACCACTTCTACTTGTTCAATTTCGTTGTACACATCTTTAAAACACTAAGGGTACTTATTTTGAATTTTATTACTCTAAACTAAGCATCACACCTTCTACATCGGAAAACATCATCCGATACTCGCATTGAAGTACTTGAATTCCTAACAAACTTGTATGCTTCATGTGATAGCTTTCCACGGCTTGCAAAGTGCAAGGCGAGGCGAGGCTGAGATCGATGGCTGAGGAGGTTCTAACCTGCTGCCGCCAGAGTCTTGACGTGTCCGGGTGTTTATCAGGAGAGAGACGTTCCGTTCGAGAAGAAACTCTCCTATCTCCTTGTCTCAGGCTGCTACCTACTACAAGCCCCCTTGCGGCCTTTCAAATCTCTCCGTCGTAGATATCATTTTATTTTACTTGAATATTATCACCCTTCTTTTTTTTTTAATTATTTTTCGAATCGCAATAGAATGCATATTTGAGAGATATTCTCAAATCGCGATAACTGATATATTGGAATGTATTATCAGCACTAAACTCAGCTAATCTGAATTAGTCTTATTTGTTCGCATAGGCTATCTACACCTTTTTATTCACTATATTGATAAAATGAAAATTTTTTAAATCATGATGATAATTGTGGTAATATAATCTCACATTTCATTATTGATTTGAATCGTACAGGGTAATAGAAAAAAAAAAAAAACTCTAAAAAAAAAGCTGGGGAACGAACCCGGGTCTCCCACTTTCGCTATCAGCTACACCACCGAGGGAGTTGATGATAATTTTAGGCTCGCCGTACCTCACTATGAGTTTAACCGCAAAGTATGACGAATATAGCATCTCTTACTAGGAGGAGCTAACTTTGCTAGCTATTTATTAGACTCTCGTTTTGGCAAAGGGCCATTACCTGACATTCAAATCTTGATGATAATTGTGGTAATGTAATCCCACATTTTGTTATTTTTTTGAATCATACAGGGAACTAGCAAAAAATCTTACTAACTCAGCCGGTAATCTAATCCGGGTCTCCCACTTGCCGGGCGGGTATGCTACCACCTACTCGTATTTTAAAGCACCAGTACCAAGTATTTAAAGACTTTATAAAAAGAGCCTTGGGGATAAAATAATACTCGCTTTTTATTATTTAGATAAATAATAAATTATGATACTGTATTGCATATGTGTATCTTTAAAATATGATCACTGCATAGAAAGGGACAACTTCTTTTTCTTTAACTTAAAATTATAATTATAAATTTATATTTAAGTTAAATTTATATATTATGTAAACTATAAAGCAAGCCTTAAAAATATAAATAATTCAAAGAGACCATTAAACATGTAATTCAAAGGATAAATTACTAAGAATAAATAAAAATAAAATAAAAGAAAAATAATCAATCCTAAGATGGGTTTTAATGGATAACATTTAAGATATGTGCACGAATTGAAAGCTTGTCATGTCTCCATAAAAAAGATAAATAAGGCCCATTTGCATTTTATTATGGGCATAATTTGTTGAATAGAAAAACTAATACATATAGTCGGATTATGACTTATATCATTATAAATTTCACTGGCCGCTGACTTTTTCTGAAAATAATATTTATTATTGTTCTATTTATGCTTTTAATTTATTTCCAACAAACTTGTGGGTCAATATATTTTCAAAATCGAAATCCTCCTTAAAAAATTGTTTACTCACATGAAAACAGGGATAGATTTACTCATAGTACTTCGTGTCTCTTTAGGCCAAATACATATTTTTTACTAAACGTTAATTTGTCTGTTTATCAATATATTTTTGAACACTGAAAAAATTACCCAGAATTTTATATAAGACTTTCCATTGATATTTGTTCCTTTGACACTATTTCATTTCGTTTTTAAAAAACGTACTCTCTTGCTTTCCATCAAGCAAGAAATTCTTAAAATAATAAGGATTTTTTGTAATCAGTGTTAATTTTTTCCCTTAGTTTAAACTAGAATATTGTGATTTTACAAATTTTTAGTGCCTGGGAACAGAATAAAAATCTAACTGTCCCAGCCAGGACTCAAACCTGGATCTCCTGCTATCGGGGCTGGTGCATTTACAGGTCCTGGCTGGGACAGTTAGATCTTTTATTCTGTTCCCTTGCACTAAAAATAAACTTGTAAGTAAAAAATAAAATAGTAGTAAAATTGGCGTGGGATCAAATAATATTTATTGCGATTTTATTTTGAACGTATAAGAATTTTTATTTTATAAATGAAATAAGAATTTGTAAAAATGTCAACGGTTCAGTCCGTCTAGCAAGATAAGATTTTCATTACATTTTACAATAAATAAGTTATTATTAATCATTATACAATGAATGAATATTAAAATTTAAAATAACTAAAAGTATATAGTAATCTTCTTATCTTGAAGCATTATGTTATTATATAGTTAATGTTTGTTCATCTTATAATGTAATAGTTTATATATTTATATAGCCAATATATCCTGAATATATTTTCTTTAGTTTATGTATTGTATATTGCATACAAATAGTTACCTCATGGAAATGTGTTGCAGGTACAGCGGGTGCGAGGTGCGAGTAGACGACCACGCGAGCTCCTCCATCGACCACCGGATCTCAAGCCCGTACTACACACACGGTAAGTCCAACTTCGTTCTCAAACCTAAATGCGATAATATCCTACTTACATTTTGATTCATTCTAAAAATTTTCAAGTTATTGGTGATAGACTTATTTGTAGTACTAAATTTATTATTTATTTTATGAGTTTAATATTTTTATTACGCTTTGATGTATATCCAAGGATGTGGGGTCGTTCTTTAAGCATTAACTGGATTTCAGTGGCCATAACTATTATTTAAAAATTAAAAAATCATTAAATTCTCACTATATATAATTACAATAGAATAGACTTCTTTTTTTTTCAATTTTTTTTAGATCCGCGATAGTTGAAATAATATTTATGTTAGAAGATTTTTCATTTGTAATTAAATAAGAGTGCTTCTCTTATAAATATTTTATATAAATATAAATAATTGTTTAAGTAATGCTCTCACACCATACAATCCATAGTGAATTAAAAATTTTTATTTATTGTATGTACCGCCGAAGCTATTAACGACGTAAAAAAAAAATTAAAGAGCCAATTTCGCAATTATTTGTCGACGCTTCTTTATCAATTCTGTTATCAGTGACTACAAGTATATCTATGTACTATTTTGAATGATGGAAACGAGTAGACAAGAGTATATATATATATATATATATA
>KZ807346.1:871471-889386 GCA_000696205.2 Oncopeltus fasciatus | reverse complement strand
TATATATATTTATATAAATAATATAGCTCCGTAAAAGTATTTAATGATAAATGAATATTTTATAGTGTTTTGTACATAATTGTGTTTTCACGTATATTCAGTTGGAAAAAGAGTGACTATTATCACCTTATGGTAATCAAAATTAAGTAGGAAATTGTAAATGTTACGTATTTCATCTTACTAATTTTTCTTCTATATTCTCTTGAATGAGATGATGTTAAATGGGGCTTTAGATAACGATAAATAAAGGAGACTTGATAAAAGTATACCGTAACTGTAAAGTTCTGGCTCAAAGCCTGAAAGAGCTTAAAAAATGGTGTTTGGATCTTTTTTCTGGGCATCAATTGTGGACTAAACGGGTGAATCGGCGGAGGTTTCTGGCCGTCTCCCAAATCTGCCTTGTCCCATTGTACCACGACTTCTCGAGAATGCCCATATGTGGATTTGTTATGCCCACGCCTACCAAACATCTCAACTGCTTTATGTGCATATTTAGTCAAAACGTATCGAAATATATGAAACCCACGACTGATAAGAGCAGCTAGGTACCATTCTATACATACTTAAACATAATTATAATAAAGGAATGAGTTGCAGGTTAGGAACTTGATAGGGACGGTAAAAGTCTTCCTGCTTTTTTTATTTATTTTTTTTTAAAGCAGGAAAAATACATATATTACTGATTAAAATAAGTGAATGGTTTCTTCTGTTAAAAACTGCAATATTCTGCACTTTCTAATGGGTTTCTTTTGTATTTATTTAAAATTTGAGATCTGATATACAACTTCATACATTTATTATAACATGTTATAAGGAACAGCTTTTAACTATTTCTTAGTATTTTTCTATCAAGAACAATTAGGAATTGTAAAGAAATTAGCATTTAAAAACCTCAAGGATCCTTGCATAACCGGCCCTTGCATTACGACACTAGGACATTAAGTAAAGCAAGGTAGTTCTCTATCAATCACTGTGGCTTTTCGCCAAAGCTACGTCAAAACTGAAAACTGTCAAGAACAGTTTAGAACTAGTATATTCCTGCGTTTTTTTCTGTTTTTTTATTATTATGATGTACGGTTTTTCTTTTCCTAATTTTCAGAGGAGAACCCCTTGACTCTTGTGAACAAAATTTTGTGGGCTAGAATGGAAGATTACTAAACAAATAAATAAAATTAGTCAAAATGCTTAGTCAAATACTGGCGTCACGAATCGAATAACTGTTTCGGCTATATTAAGTTTATCCGAAAAGGCTGAAAGTATAGTACTACTATTTTAAATTAACTTTATTCCATTAAAATAGTTTTGCGTCATACACTGACGCTTCTTCAGGAGCTTACAAAATGTTCTTTTAAAAAAATGAGTAACATATGTAGAATAGAACTTTTCGTCATTGAGGCTTCGTAAAAACTGAAAACTGTCATAACCAGTTTAGAACTAGGAGGTTTATTCATGTTTCTTAGAATATTGATTTATAGACAAGTACCGTTTGCTTAAAGTTTGATATTCCGAAAGTAGAAATTTAATTAATTTTAATAAATTAATTTTTTTTAATAACGTTAGCATAGCGTTTACATTGTTTATGCTATTTATTTATTTATGTTATGTATTTAGAAAAACTATTCTAAAAAAGTATATTTATGTTTGGCTATATAACCAAAATAACTTCATGATAGGAAGATTTGGTATTAGTTTGGAATTGTATAAGCTATAAGATATTTACCAACAGAAAACATATAATTTACATTGTCATGATTGTTTTGTCACTCTGGAAAAACAAGAGAATACTCGAGTATGCGAGTTATAGTACACAAGGAGGTGAAACACCCCTTAGAAAAGAATATCCGGGTGACAAGGGCATATCTCTGGGGATGAAAAAACGAAAGAAAAATAGATGGCTGGGTTACGTCACATTGACGTAAAAATAAGGATATCAGTTCCGGCATCGGAGACATGTCAGTTTAGTCTGCCCCTTTTTTTACTCACACGCACACACACATAAATGGTATTTAAGTATTCTAGGAATGTTAAACTTCATTTTCGTTATTTCAATGATCTTCTATTTTGAAATTTTTTTAAAAATGATCGTCAATAATCGTTAGTAGATAATAAACTGAGTAATTTAAATTCACAGACACACACACACATAGGCACTATTGTATAACATATAGTTTACTTGGTTTGATTCACATAATTAAAAATCTGCGGAACCAATTTGGTCAATGTATAAGCAATGTTGTTTATCAAATATTTTTACTGAAATCGCACTTAAAATTACGCTAATATAATTATTAGAAATACGTATAATATAATTATAGTTATAGTTAATAAATTTATATTACACCTCAAAAAGAAACATAAAGAAGGATTCCTTTCCGGTCAGTTTATTAGTTAATTGTGTTTGTGAATTGCATTTGTTTCTTACCCTTGATCCAAAGTGAGGGCATATAAAAATCATGAGTTATATATTATAAATCGGAGAGAGAGAGAGAGAGAGAGATATTAAATTAGATTAGTTCTTTATTGTCATAGGATGTACATCCTTTCTTCCAGACGATTTCAGGCTACTTATAAATTACACTTCCTTATTCTAACCCATTAAAGAAAAAAGAGAGAGAGAGAGAGAGAGAGAGAGAGAGAGAGAGAGAGAAATGTAATAAATGTGTAATGTAACGTAAAAAAAAAACCAAATAAAACTCGAATTGTTGAGACTTATTGATTCCCACTTGGTGTACCATATTTTGGTTATGACATAATCCAATAACTAACTACCTAACAAATTTGTAACAAGCTTTTCATTCCCTCCATATTGCTAGTATATATAGTGCAAAACATGTAATTAACCATTTTGATTAACAAAATATATTATTAATTGAATCTCCTATTTTGGTCATATATTAAATTAATTCAATTCTTACATTTATATTTACAACTTAAAAAGTAAATCTCAACCTAATTTTTTCGCAAATTATTTCTGCAAACATGCAGGATATGATGAATTTTCGCTGAGCCTTCGTGACGCGATTCACGACGACAATACTTAAAATAAGCTCCATGGGCACAAAAGAAAGTGAAACATGAAACGGTAAATATTTGGACTGAATTTTGTAACGGAGCGTTTATTTTGTTTTATACTCTTCACTCCCTCCATTTTACATAGCAAACATGGGGGGGGGGGGAGGAGGATTTACTTTTTTATATTTATTTATGTATTCAAAGAGATATATATCCAGTTTATTCTCTACCTTGTACAAGATCATCGCTGATATTTTGCTCTTGGTTCTCGTATGAATAAATTTAAATAAAACAACTCTGAAATTCATTTTGATCGTCAAGGTAGTAGATTTGTATTAAGGATTTTTTTAAAAGTATAGCTCAGCAAAAACTCAGAATTTAAATATATCTAATTTCTAGATATTTGTTTTATACAATCTTCCTCTGTCTCTATCTATCTATGAATTTATCTATGATAGCTCATGTTAGGTGTCGAATGGAATTCTTCTTACGTTTAAATATTAAATCATCTAAAATATATATTCTATAAGGCTTTACGACAAGCTCATATAAATGGGTATACAAAAAATATAACGGAGAACTATAAGTGGCCATCAGCCTCTCATGCATCTGGACAGTCTAGAGAGAGCCTCACCGACAGTATATTTTCTCATTATTCAGGCCAAATAAGACATTTATTTATAATAATTTAGTACTGAATAATAATATGTCGGTCTATCTTTATTGAACTTAAGAAAAATAGTGAATCTTTTGAGTTTTCGAAGCTCAACAGAGACATAGAAAAGCCAGAAGAATCTTTTCGTATTAGCAGCATAGTGATTAATAGGTTGTGTGAACTTGGAAGTGGAGGTTCGATATTCCAGGCCCGCCTCCCCTCAGAAGGGTGTTGTCCTACACACAGCTAAGTACAGTGTTTGTGTGTAGGAGGGAGAAATCGCAGGTGAACGAGCCACTCCATACCGGTAATCTGTAGGACAATATTTGCCGTGGCTTCCGGGGCTATTGCCTCAAATCCGACCTGCATTCAATAGTGAATCTTATCTTCCCTCTCTATCTCAAGGTAAACAGCTTTGTGCTAAGACAGTAAGAGGACAAGATTCTACCCTTCTCGCAGAAACTGCGTAAACTGAGCAAAAAATAAATTATGCTGATGAGTACAATGTCGAATTAAACTTCTCCAGATTGGCCGAGGAAGAAGAGAGTGAGAAAGCGTTCACCCATTGTAGTTACATTTCTTCATTAACAATCGGTTTTCGTAAAAATGTTATATATCATAGATGTAAGAAAATTAAATTTTACGCCTATTACATTCAATAAAATTTTAGTAACACAAATAATAAAAAATGTACACGATTTTAAATTTTAGTCTTTCCCCAAACGAAAACATAAAGTTCCTAAATTTCGGTCACTAATAAAACCATCTCCTGACTCCTGATTTTTCTCAAATTGTTAAAGAACTCATCTACAGTATATATATATATATATATAATGACGGAACACTCTCCTGACAGTTGTAAACTATTAAAAATGAATTCTGTTGAATTTAAGCTTCTTTCAGCAAACCGCTGAGTTAATTCGCTAATGGCTGAATTTTTGAGAAGGGGGTTCAGAGGGAGATCTAAATTTTTAAAAAATTTAATAATCTCGATAATATTAGCGTTTATTAGTTCCATAATATTCATATTTTATAACATTTAAAAGAAAAACTTTTATTAAGAAAGATGTTTAAGTATGCAATTTCGAGTGTTGGTCGGGCTTAAATATTTAATCTAGTTCATTAATCAGGCTTTTTTATTGTAAGCTCTTGAGGAATCGAAAAAAAAGGGGAGGTTAGAGGGAGACGAATCGTCAAGTACTCCTACTTGAGCAATCCCAGCACCCTCCAGGACGCCAATCAAAGGGAGATCCATTAAACATGTAATTCAAAGGATAAATTACTAAGAATAAATAAAAATAAAATAAAAGAAAAATAATCAATCCTAAGATGGGTTTTAATGGATAACATTTAAGATATGTGCACGAATTGAAAGCTTGTCATGTCTCCATAAAAAAGATAAATAAGGCCCATTTGCATTTTATTATGGGCATAATTTGTTGAATAGAAAAACTAATACATATAGTCGGATTATGACTTATATCATTATAAATTTCACTGGCCGCTGACTTTTTCTGAAAATAATATTTATTATTGTTCTATTTATGCTTTTAATTTATTTCCAACAAACTTGTGGGTCAATATATTTTCAAAATCGAAATCCTCCTTAAAAAATTGTTTACTCACATGAAAACAGGGATAGATTTACTCATAGTACTTCGTGTCTCTTTAGGCCAAATACATATTTTTTACTAAACGTTAATTTGTCTGTTTATCAATATATTTTTGAACACTGAAAAAATTACCCAGAATTTTATATAAGACTTTCCATTGATATTTGTTCCTTTGACACTATTTCATTTCGTTTTTAAAAAACGTACTCTCTTGCTTTCCATCAAGCAAGAAATTCTTAAAATAATAAGGATTTTTTGTAATCAGTGTTAATTTTTTCCCTTAGTTTAAACTAGAATATTGTGATTTTACAAATTTTTAGTGCCTGGGAACAGAATAAAAATCTAACTGTCCCAGCCAGGACTCAAACCTGGATCTCCTGCTATCGGGGCTGGTGCATTTACAGGTCCTGGCTGGGACAGTTAGATCTTTTATTCTGTTCCCTTGCACTAAAAATAAACTTGTAAGTAAAAAATAAAATAGTAGTAAAATTGGCGTGGGATCAAATAATATTTATTGCGATTTTATTTTGAACGTATAAGAATTTTTATTTTATAAATGAAATAAGAATTTGTAAAAATGTCAACGGTTCAGTCCGTCTAGCAAGATAAGATTTTCATTACATTTTACAATAAATAAGTTATTATTAATCATTATACAATGAATGAATATTAAAATTTAAAATAACTAAAAGTATATAGTAATCTTCTTATCTTGAAGCATTATGTTATTATATAGTTAATGTTTGTTCATCTTATAATGTAATAGTTTATATATTTATATAGCCAATATATCCTGAATATATTTTCTTTAGTTTATGTATTGTATATTGCATACAAATAGTTACCTCATGGAAATGTGTTGCAGGTACAGCGGGTGCGAGGTGCGAGTAGACGACCACGCGAGCTCCTCCATCGACCACCGGATCTCAAGCCCGTACTACACACACGGTAAGTCCAACTTCGTTCTCAAACCTAAATGCGATAATATCCTACTTACATTTTGATTCATTCTAAAAATTTTCAAGTTATTGGTGATAGACTTATTTGTAGTACTAAATTTATTATTTATTTTATGAGTTTAATATTTTTATTACGCTTTGATGTATATCCAAGGATGTGGGGTCGTTCTTTAAGCATTAACTGGATTTCAGTGGCCATAACTATTATTTAAAAATTAAAAAATCATTAAATTCTCACTATATATAATTACAATAGAATAGACTTCTTTTTTTTTCAATTTTTTTTAGATCCGCGATAGTTGAAATAATATTTATGTTAGAAGATTTTTCATTTGTAATTAAATAAATATTGGAATGTATTATCAGCACTAAACTCAGCTAATCTGAATTAGTCTTATTTGTTCGCATAGGCTATCTACACCTTTTTATATATATATCTGTGTGTGTTTGTTGTTTGTTTGTCTTAGAACTGTCGATATCTAACTAATTTTGGTTGTTCGCAGCGCAACATGGAAAATGNATATACTATATATATATATATGTGTGTGTGTGTGTGTGTGTGTATATTAAAACTGCTATTTTTAATGAATAAATCCTTGCATATAATGAATATTACGTGTAGCAGTGCACGTGTGAGCGCTCTATTTTAATTTTTAAAAATACCGAAAGAAAATTCTAATAAAATAATCCTTTTGTGAATACATGAATCTCCATTCTGAGATTAGAAAAAGAAGTTAAAATTTCCACATAGATTGGACTATATTGTCCGTACGTGGTTATTAATTATTCGGTCCGACTTGGAAAACAACGTTTTCTACGACACACGTAGAAGTAAGCCCGATGGGAGTAGATGTAAACGAGACTTAGGCCCCCCTCCCTCATGCATTTTAATCCATCCCCCTCCTCGCGAGTAATGCGATTACGTTGATGAAGATACGGTCCAGCCATCCAATCGTAGCCCTCAAGCAGTCTGGATGCTAATGCAATTAACAGACAGAGCGGAGTGCAAGGGACACGCATTACGTAAAGTGCAGCTCATCTTCTTGGAGATGCTCGAGTCTGAATATGCAATTTTCCTTAATTACTTTCTTTAGGGAGGTTGCCAGGTAAGGATGGTTTTCAAGGTGCGCAATGAATCCTTACATTTCATATATTTTCAGTGGTTTCTGCACGACACTGAGAGGCTTTAACTCACGAATGGTGTCTTCTATATAGATATCGATAAGCGAAAACAAGAGTTGCTTTAGGTAAATCAGTGATCCGAGTAGTCTAGTGGCTACTCGAATAGATAAATGATCCATGGTGTCAGGCTAAATGAAGCAAGTGTATTAATTATTTGACTTCCGGTTTTCTTGTGACTCAATGAAGTACAGGTTAGACCATGTAGACAGCCAGTCCCAGGTTAATACCGAAATCGTCTCTCTTCTGCTCAGTTTAATGAAGAAAAAAGTTTCTCATGCAAGAGCTGAGTAAACTAAGCAAATTTATCTGTACCGTAATCTATGAATATTTGTTTTTGAACTCTCCATTTTCCTGTAATCTCTAAACTAAAAACGTATAGCTTGATATTTCGATTTGGACCCACTCTTACCGATTTTAGAATTTGCTAAATAATGAATTCAGCCATTCATTTTATATTTAAAAACTAAATGCCTGATGTCGATAAGAGAAAATGAAATCTGAAAGCCGTTAGATTGCATGCACACACACACACACACACACTTGTGTAGTAAGTAGGTTCGTAAAATATAAAAACAATTTTCGTCTTCAATGAACTTCCTGATACTCGTATGGTGATACAAGTACAGATATAATGATTGCTTTGCAAGCAATATCATATACTTCATTGTTATTGCTTGCAAAGCAATCATCACATCTGTACTTGAATCATAATAATTTCAGGAAAAAGAGATCATCATATACTTCTTCATTGTCAGCCTATTTCCCCTGAAATAAGGGAATCATCAACACGCGAACTAGCCTTGAGCATAGAGGAACACAAATCTAGCAAGTTCATGTTAAAAAAATCAAGTTTCATCCATTTCGAAAATGTTCATGATGAGTTCTAAACTGTTTATTAGAGTCACTAATCATTTTTTATCCAATTTATAATGATACTGTAGGCTCAAACTGTGGCATTCATCATTAAGCATAGGTTTGACCTGTTGTGATGCAGGATTGTTATCAATATCAACTTTCATTCTCTAAACTTCTTACATCTACTTTCCCTGTAAACAGTCAATTCTGTAATCAATCCCATTTATTGAAATTAATATATGATAAGAAAACATGACATCATGAGTTACGTGGCTAACCGTTCCGCCTTTACTTGTTGAATGATTACTTTACACATAATCCTTGAAATAAATTAGTTGGCTACAAAATATGTAAAAAATAAATATATTACCTACAATTAATTATTTTCTTTTAATAGAGAAATTGATATTGGCTATAGCCTAAGGTGTTGGTCGAATTGAATAAGGAAGGCTGCTGCTCTGATAAGGATCCCGCATAATGAAGGTGGCATGACGGCCACGCCTCGCAGAGCCACATTGATTTGCCCATGTCGTACGTCTTCTCGCAAGCTCACTTTTCGCCCATTCCTTGCAACATTACGTTGGGCATACGCATTCATTGTGGTTATGGGTTCAATGGTGTTTAATTGCCAAAGGGCGAAATGTTCTTTAAATAATGACGGCCACGCACCGCAAAGCATCATTGATTTGCCCATGTCGTACGTCTTCTCGCAAGCTCACTTTCCCCCCATTCCTTGCAAAATTACGTTCATTGTGCTTATGAGTTCAATGGTGTTTAATCGCCAAAGGGCGAAATGTTCTTTAAATAATGAATTAATTGCTGTTTGCGACCAAATGATCCTTTTATTCTGCCGTAAATTGGTCAGTTTCTTTTGAACCAGTCTGCTATCACTGAACGTAAACTGTTCATCAAGTTAGGATGAAGTGGCTATTCCACTTCTTCTTTCCATCATAACCACGGGGAAATGCTTTTGTTTTTAATGTTTACTGTATACCAAAGCCGTGAGTGTTTCATTTTCTATATATATACACGTACGGGTACGCTTAAACGCTTTAACTTTTATAGTATTGAGGATGTCATTCTTACCGACTACTGATTATAGTTTGCTAAATAAAGAAAAAATAATGCTAATAAATGTGCGGGACATATTCAATACCTGAAGATCATCTTTAATAAAGTTGATACCATGACGCAAATTTTGAAAATTATTTGAGATCTTCACCGATCCTGCATACGAGAAGTTAAGAAAATGGTCCGTTTAATATTTTATACACACACACACACACACACACACACACACACACACACACACACACACACACACACACACACACACACACACACACNACACACACACACACACACACACACACACACACACACACACACACACACACACACACACACACACACACACACACACACACACACACACACACACACACACACACACACACACACACACACACACACACACACACACACACACACACACACACACACACACACACACACACACACACACACACACACACACACACACACACACACACACACACACACACACACACACACACACACACACACACACACACACACATATATATATATAATGTATGTGTGTGTGCTTTACCTATTTATGTCTATGTGTGTGTTGAAGAAAGATGAAAGGCTTTTCAGAGATGGTATGAGTGGTGGTGAGGAGAGGTATTGAGCTTTAGTGGGACACGGTTAAAAATAGATGCCCTTGGTTCGTAAGACCGCCCCTCCCAAACTTGGGTTATACCTGGAGAGTCATACAACTCATTTTCAAATTTTCTGTACCCCTAGACACACTCTAACACGAATAGTGCACACATGTGAACACTCTGACGCATACGAACAAGCCTAATACACCAAATACATTAAAATGTTTCAGAATAGCAGATATTGCAACCCTTTTATATAAATTTGTATGAAATTTCTTAGAAGTAGTTATAGCGAACATCAATACTTTTTTTAGCTATAAATTTAAAGTCCCAATAGATTTATATGAGCCGCACATAAATGCATAAATAGTTTTTTAGATAATGATTTTAGTTGTGGTATTTAATCCCACATTACATTTTATTCAAGAAATGCAAGGGAGTTAGATTAAAAAATCTTACTACCACAGCCGGGACTCGAACCCGGGTCTCCTGCTTTCCGGGCAAGTATGCTGGCCACTACACCACCGAGGCAAGTCCGATAATTTCTCCTACTTTCAACGTGAGGAGACAGTTTGGTATATAAAAGAGGTTTTCTGTTTCAATCACAAAAATCTAATTATATCCAATTACAAAATAAAATCTAAAATTAAATCAATATTTGATAAGTCATTGATAAACATATACATACATACGAGTACAGACGGAGGATTAGGTGGGAGTCCTTGCAAAAGGGGTTGGAAGCAAATAATGGGCGCACTCGTCCAGTGTGTCAGGCCTATCCTATCCGCCTCGGGGAGATGACCCATTTTCAGAGGGCAGCACAAACAACTTTGGGAGCAGAGAGGTTGTTGGTTGGTTGGAACGTGCTGGCTAATAAAGCCGTCCGGCTTGTTCCCTCAGGCGAGCTTGATTGTCTCTACTACTGGTCTGTATCCCACAATTGCAGAGCCGAGGTGAGACACAAGTGTGTTCAAGGTCAATCGGATCTAGTGACGTCAGTCAGTAAGTGACGCAACAAACAACCTCTCAAAAGAATCAATATATAATTCTCACTTGTATTAGGAGTTCATACTGTGAGAGGAGCTTGCATCCTAATACTAAACCAGCAGCTCTTTTGTGTGTTGAATGTACAGCTCAAATAGTAAATATATTAAATGTTCACTACCCAAGTTTTCTTTATCAGAAGTCTGCTTTGCCAGAGTTAGGTTAACTAAGTAGATTGTCAATTTTATAATTAATATAAATAAATTGGATTTGTTTGTTTTTACAGATGAGTATATATATATATATATATATAGACACACCCCCACACACACATGCATACATACATATATGTATGTGTATGTCTGTACTGAGAAAGGTGAAGAAGGATTNATATATATATATAAATCAAGAACAGGTGGGATAGAGAGTGCAGTGCTCACACAAAAAGAAAAATTCACAAGGAGTAAAATTTTCGGGGATCTCTCGCCCTTCGTCAGTCAGGAGTGAAGAGATACTGGTCAGACCATTCAAGATATTGAAACATTTTTAACATTTTGTAAACAAAAACAAATTCTACTCGCTAACTAAAACTCGCCTCCCCTGGCCAATTTAACCTATAACGAATTCATTTGTCGGTTTGAAAATAAGTCTAAATACTGACCTTTAAAAATTGCGTGCGCTTGAGTAGGTAAAGACACACACACACACGGACAGGCACATATATATGTTTAGCCATTGGATATATTTAGGGCATTATATTTTTTTTTGTCACATTTGGGTTGTTATGTTACTTTAAAGTTAAATTTATAAATATAATTGAAATATACATTCAAATGTTTTCATGTGATATACGTTTAATTGTGTACTTCTGAGTAATTCAGAGAGGAGAACAAATATAAATTACTGTATATTCTTTCAGCTATAAATAGTTACCACTATATGAAGTATTAAGGGTTATAAAACGTAAAATAAAAACCTTTAGTTTCCGGTTCACCTATTGGAATTGCTTAGTCGTATTCAATTGTAACTAACTCATATTCGAAAATTAACTAAATAATTAATTCACTTTTCACAATTTATTATAAATACATTTTAATATTTTTCTCTATCTCATTGGAGAAATATTCATGGAAAACGGAAGGGATATATTTTAATGAGAAATGGCTATGTTATTGTTTACTAGAGAGAATTTAAATAAGTCAAAAATGTCATTTTTGAATATTATATAAAAGTGTTACGTAAATCTCACATTGTGAAAGATATTTAAAAAAGTGTCAAGGAAGATTGATTGGCCCTATTCCCTTTTCTTTACAAAAGTCATAGAGCAAACCTCAGTGGTCCCTTATCTTTGTTCACTTTTTTTAAACAACACACATTTCCCTTATTTATCTTTAATTAAATCAACAAACTTATTTTATCTGCTTGGTATAAGCTTACTAAATTAAGACTTTGAATAAATATAGTATTAATTATGTTTGCTTAGCTCTATTTGCGGTCGACAAAGCTATCCTATTCTCCCATTCCGATACTAAAACTGCTTCTAAAAACCTACAAGATCACCTCGAACAAATCCAACAATGGTGTGGCAAACGGAGAATAAAAATCAATGAAGAAAAATGCGTTCAAGTTATTTTCCAACTGCGGAAGAAAGTCTTTCCTGAAATTGTGAAATTAAACAATATTCCTTTGCCACATTCAAATTACGTTCGTTACCTTGGATTCCATCTTGACTCACGACTTACATGGACCGAACATATTAAAATTAAAAGAAAAGAACTCAATCGGCGATATGGACTTCTATACATACTCGTGAATAAGAAATCCAATCTTAGGATAGAAAACAAATTGACGCTCTACAAACCTTATTACAACTAATCTGGACTTACGGAGTAGAAATCTGGGGTGTCGCCAAGCCTTCCAACATCCAAAGAATCCAGTCCTTTCAATCCAAAACCCTGAGAATAATTGCAAATGCTCCCTATTACGTATTCAATTCATCCCTTCACCACGATCTTTTGTTCAAGACTTTACTTCTTGCCGCTCCAACCCCTACAACCCTCCCCGTCGACTCAAACGAAGATGGCCCCGTGACCTCCTGGGGACATAGTCTGTAAATAATTTGAAAGAGGTGTCATTGGTCACCTTCTCTCCTCATGTGATTGACATTGGATATAATTTTAACTTTTTATTGTAATCAAATTACAAAATGTTTTTATTTAACATAATGTAATAAATAAATAAAAAGTTTTAATAATAAATTCTGTTTAAACCAAAGCGTTGGTTTTGTGTGACTTAGCTTCATTAAATGTAACCAACGTGCTTACTATAAGACTGTGGTTCTAAGCAATGACATTCAGGCTCATTATAGCCTCATGAAAGCCGTTATGGAATGTCTTCTAACGCGGGTTATGGCCGATTCTCTCCCTTAAGGGTTGCTAGAGCTCTGCACGGCAGTTGGGCTCTGCAGGTCGATGCAGAAGATGCAGAGGGAATGTTGGAGCAGGGCTCCGGAGTGGCCATTGAGAGCAGACAATACGGAGAGCGGGGATCTCTTTCCCGAGCGGCAGTCCTTTCTGCCTGAATCAATGGATGGGGCCTATCTCCCCCCCCCCCCCCACCATCCCTCGGCCGTTGAGTGTTTGCTCCCTCGAGTAGGGTAGCTCGCGCCGTGCGAAACAGGGCGGCCTTCTCCCTGCACCAGTCGGAGTACTCCAGAATAAACAATCAGACTTTATTTATATTGAATCGGGCTAAACTTTAATCATCTGGAATTTTATTAAAGGTTTCACTGAGTAAATCAAGTTTTAAACATAGAGTGCTCACTTTAAGAAGGCTCAAATACGTTTCCTTCTCAAACAGCTGATCTCAACAAAACATGCAAGAGGCTTGTCTCAGGACCTTCTAACCTTTTCCTACCGAGAATCCAATTCTGGCGAATGCTGAGTAGTGGGCTTGACCATACTCTTCTAATGATGTCACCATAGGATCATTAGGCACCCTTTTTTAACAAAAATGTTTGATGTGCATTATTTATAGTCTGAAGTTGCCTTAAAGTGAGGTCCGTTATTACGTTCAGCAATGAAGCCTAGCAGCACGCTTCACTTTACCACAGTACTCGCCAAAAATCATAATAATGTCTACTATTTCACTAGCTATATATCACATTTTTAGAAGGCACAAGAGTGAAGGCTCATAAAGAAACAAGTACATCTTCTTAAAGTGGATCCTTGCTATTTGGTATCGGTCTCCAAATACCTTGGTTATCTGATAATCCACGCATGACACTGGATCCACTAAACAAGACTGAACTGTGCAAAGTAACATATTGATATTTTATAAATTTGTGAAATGAGATTTCCATTTGTTTTAAAAATTAACGCAAACTCTCCCGAAGTGGCAAAAGAAATATTGAACCTTGTCTGTAACAGAAGTGAACAACTTTTTTAGCCCAACATCTAGAGCTCTTAACATTTAGGTTCTTGCTTAGAATTTCCCTGGAAAAACTAATTATTCCCCGCTTTTTTAGGAAAAATGCTTGCTTTACTATCAAGGCGATATTGTCAGTAGAAAGGGGATGAAAAAAAGTACCTCTCATCTGCTCCGTTTTCCCGTAAACTAAGTTAAATAATCGAAATATGACTTCCAATTAGCAATCCCATCATCACACCTGTTGCCCTAAAGAAGGCCAGAAATTTAGAACAAGCGTTTCTAAAAAGTGCTTCTTAGCAGTTTTTTTTTAAATTAAAATTTTAAGACCGAAGCCCTAACCATCCTTTCTCATTAAACATGGTAAATCTACAAGGCAGTATTTGCATAAAGAACTTGAACTCAAACCACATATAAAAATTGACAGATTAACTATTGTTGTGTATCATTTGCTTGGAGTAATTCCGTTTTAAGACAGCAATGCGAAAAATAAACGCAAGTGAACTTTGTACCCCCGCGGAAGCCCTTAAAGGATTTATGACCAGCCCATCGGTATCAGAGCAGGAAGGAAGTTTGAAGTCTTATAACAGAGGATGAGTTATCAAAATGAACACGCACGTGGAGGGGGGAGTCTGCAGAAACTGGGGCAAAAGAAAGCTCGGAAGATCGAAGATACTTTACCAGAGGATCTTATATACTTGGCGGGATTTATGAGGAGAGGGGACTTTCTTCTAACTCGACATGGATTTTCTACTTAGATAAAGAAGAATGACCTATCGTCCGGAGCAGCTTTCTCCCCTAACATCTGTTTTAGAGTACTGGTTTTTGAATTATTATTTTCCTTGCCAGTTTCTAATGTCAAGTCTCAATTATGGAGACACTCCATCCACTACTCATCGGATTTCCAAGCTAACTCATCTCGAGAAAAGGCATTACTAGAAATGGACTTCGGAATGCTTAAAATGAATCTTTGCTACACTTACCTTATTAATAGTTCTTTAGGTTTTTTTTTTTGCGTCTTAGCCTTCCATTCAACCACTTAGGGTCATGGAAGAAGGGGTTATCTACAGGTTGCCGCCCTATTTTAAACACCCATGGCTCAGGACAAGCTTCTATATTATAAATAAAAGATTGACCTGGTCGGGATTTGAACCCGCGGCGTCAGGATTGCGAGACCCGTAGTTCTTTAGGTTTATTTAACTACTTGATAATTCTCATCACCACCTAATGTCTATAGATAAAACGTATTTAGCAATTTTGAACATTGAATGTAACAACGAACAATGTTTTTATCGTCAGTGATATTCGATAATTGATGTTTTTATACTAAGTTCGTCCTTTGCAGTCAAAGCACTCGAAAGTATACGTTTTCTTTTGATTTTCTACAATTATTTTGTGGATTTTTTGAACCACTTTACTTATAGCCCGCTCGGAATTCTTATCTACTTTTTTTTTTAATTTCTTTTCAATGCATATAGTTGTTTTTATTTGTAAATGTGGAATTTTTTTTGGTTTTATTAGTCGTTTTTACTGTTGTGTTTTTCTCGCTTCTTCATGCGTTTATGTAAAATAACATTTGATAAACTATTTTTGGTTATAACCTCCACGTGGGGGTAACAAAATGGGAAGGTGCTGGCAGGGCTCAAAAAAGACCCAAGGAAGATCCTAAAGACTGGCACTTTACATCAAACTAATTCGAGCCTCTCAATCAGCCAACAATATTAATGATTTTATTTGCTCAATGGTCAAAAAAGTATCGTATACCCACCCCCACTGCATGTTACTGGCAATTAGTCCACTGTTGTTTAAACTGAAGGAACAAATAAGACGGAAAAAGTACATTTTTTCATAAAAGAATCTCACCCAACAAGATAGTGTACAAACCTCTAGGGTACGAATAGACTTCTTCTGTGGCATCCAAATATCTCCATTCCCCTTCGTTAAAGGCAAGGGCACTTGACTATTTCTGACGACGAAATTCTGGCGTTTTTTAGTATTATTTGGAAAAGATCTTCAACCCAAGCGACACTTTTTAATATCATGAACGTCATGTTCATTAAACACTGAGTGTCATACTCAGTATCTTTTGTCTCTTTTGTATCTTCCAAAGCCATTTACACTACAAGGCAACAGGGAGGAAATTAGTCACCTACCCTCTTATAAAGCTACAGGATACGACCTCATAACGAAAGGGATACTCCAGGAAATCCCTCGTAGGGGAGTAGTATTTTTACTGTATAACTCAAGCATCCAAACAACGCACTTTTCAGTTCAATGAAAACAATCCCACACAATTTAAACATGTATTTGTCGTGGTATTTAATCCCACATTAATTTTATACAATAAATGCAGGGGATTGGAATAAAAAAATCTTACTACCTCAACCGGGATTCGAACCCGGATCTTCTGCTTACTGGGATGGCATGCTACTAATTTAAGATTTTTTTTTATTCTATTCCCTTGAATTTATTGTATTTCTACATAATGGTACTAAAATAAAACAAACCTGAATACAATCCTTTTGTTTGTATTGGGAACAGATCCACAATTTTTTACTATAAGTTAGAGTCATTAAAGATGTAATAATATTATAAACGAAGAATTGATAGGAATTGATATGTTGTTCAATGTTCAATACTATTGAATTAGAAGGAATTTTAAAGCCTTTGAACAATTTTATATTCACTGTTTTGGATTGTTGGACTAAATTTAGCGTGCAATTATATTCCTAAATGAAATAGTACGTGAGTGTTTTTATTTTTAGCGTGCTCCCTTTTATTTCTTACGATAAGAATTCTTTATTTTACAAAATAAGCAGAAGTGTTATTTTATGATGCATTAGAAGGTTCATTGGAGTAAAGGTTAGTTTGAATTATTTTTGATGAGATAACAAGTTCAGGTTCTTCAGTTGTCAAAATTTTGACGCGGTTTGACTTCAACACTGGACACGCTTTCATTGTGAAACTAAGCCTACCCAGTTCTAAAGTTGTTTGGAAAAGGTAGCATAATTTTAGTTAGCCCCACCCTCCATGACCATTAGTGATTGCATAGGAGGTAAAAAAAAGTGAATAAACGACCAGTGGATATAATTTATTATAATAGCATTATTTTTATTCGGGGATAAGATATATAACTTAAATTAGAAATACTGAATACAGTACAGTATCATCTTTTATTTCTCAAGGCATTTGTTATTCTCTCAGTGTCTCATTGTTTATTCAGTCTTAAGTCAATTCTAATCCAATATTTCTGAAGGCAAGTCAGGAAATTCTATACTTTAAATTTCGGCTAAAAGGTCAAATATTCTTTTTTGTTATCGCTGTGGTTTTTGAACTGAAGTTCAATAAAAAATGAAACTTTTAGAAGTTACCTACCCTTTCGGCGAATGAAACATATGAGTAAATAATTCATGAGAGGGAACAGAATAAAAAAATCTATCCGCCCTCGCCAGGAATCGAACCTGGATCTCTTGCTATCCGGGCCTAGTATGCTGACCTTTACACCACAAGGACAGGCTAGATATCTCACTCAATTCCCTCT
>KZ807346.1:856738-871466 GCA_000696205.2 Oncopeltus fasciatus | reverse complement strand
GCCTGTCCTTGTGGTGTAAAGGTCAGCATACTAGGCCCGGATAGCAAGAGATCCAGGTTCGATTCCTGGCGAGGGCGGATAGATTTTTTTATTCTGTTCCCTCTCATGAATTATTTATAATTTACGTGGGATAAAAAAACCACAACCAAAATAAAATATTTGAAACATATGAGTGTTTGAGATGTTGACAGATTTTTTGAATTTTAAGAATTATTTTCTTCTATTCTTCCTGCTAATACGAGAGAGGGTTTTAGAGCTTAAAACCTGATTATAAACAATTTTTTGGCAATACTTAACTCATTGCAGCTCCATGAACTTTTGACGGTTTACCTAACCCCCAGCGTATTTAAATGTTACGATTGCACAATGAGCGATAAATACTAACATTAAGTACTGTGTTTATTGATACACAAATAAAGTATTTTATGATATAATCGAACTAGTTAAATTAAAGTTAAAAAGTCACTAATGTTACATTGAAAACGGCCGAAAATTAAAATTTTTATAAGAAAACACAACACGCTGAAATTAAATTACTTATAAAAAATTATATTATTTTGTTAAGTAATTAATAAAAAGGGTGGTTAAAACTATATTTAAAACATCGGACTGTAAAGAATGGAAATGCAGTCAATAAATTGACAACTGGTTTCATAACAGAATTCAATATGTTGAGTTTGAAAAAAATGTCAGAGTTGACATACGTTCAAGTAAGTAAGTATAAAGAGTTTATATCGTGTAAATTGTCCAAAACATAGACGCACATTTATTCATAAAATTTAATTATCATTATTTAAGAATAATAAGCAGAAATAGAAGAAATTCAAAAAGAAAAAAAAACCTGCGGGACGGTAAATAATATCGTTCTAAGCTTATTCATCAATATTGCAGTTTATGAGAATTTGTACTTCAACTTTTCATATCATGTAATCCCATACATATAATTATATATTATAACAAAACAAATTTTTGATAAATTTTATTCCAATAAACCTAATATTATGCCCCCTGCATTGTTCAAAACCCTTTTTACTCCCAATCGACCTTCAAGTTATACCTTTCTCCTATTTGTGGGATTTAAGTCTATCTTTTGCAATTTGTGAACGACAAACTAAACTTCATTAAAAAATAAAAATCTAATTTTAGTTTTTAAAGCCAAAATAAATATACTCACTTGTAATTCAATTTTGCATTATAACGAACTTAATAATTCAAATTACGTTTATAAGAGATAAGCTAAATTTCATTAAGAAAATCAACTAATTGAGGTTTCAAGGCCGTAAAGTGAAAAATTTATGATTTAGATGAAGCCCCGCTTCAATTTTGCTGCGTAACTCTTAAAGAAACTTTTCGTAGTCATTAAAAATTCTGTGTTATTTTTTACAACAAACTAAATATTAGACCCGCTATACTGAAAAGTCGCTTATCTTTCGAAATGAAGATTAATCATTTTTCGATCCGAATTTACTAAAACAGTTTTAAAGAAAACTAATTAGGATTTATTCAGGAAATATATGTTAATTTGTGAAAAAAATCTAATCCAAGGCATATATATATATATATATATTCCTTTAATATGATTTATATAAGATTAGTAGGATTAAGCGAGATATAATTGTAATGCCATATGATTTTCTCTTAATAAATTATTGTAATCTCATGTTTTCCTTTCGGCCATTTTGTCGAAAGGTTATAACTGTATTACACTCAAGAATATGTCTAGTCCGCGATACATTCATTGCCAATTGACAGAGTGGTATAAAGAGAACTCAAAACCACCTCACATGACGGGTAAATGCCGATGGAATTATTTATTAGCGAGTTGCAGCAATTCCGGAGTGACCGGAGACGCCGGTTGGTAACAGGCGAATAGCTGGTCAGTGGTTTTATGTATTGATAGAGTTCAGCCTTTAGGTCAAAATGCCTATTATTGCGTACGACACATATACGACTCAGTATCATCATTAACAAATTAACTTTTATTTCATAGCAGTGGCTTTTTCTATTTTTTCCTTATGAATGGTTGTCCGCTTTTATTTTTCTGATGAAATCCATCCTTTTTACTTTCATCTGTTAATCTACTTGTTCCTGTTTTGCACATTCTATGAGAATTTAGTAATAATAAGAATTCTAATTTAGTTATTTGAAGTGAGCTCAAATATAACAAAGTTGAGTTAAAAAATATATGGAGTACAATAACACAAAAGAATGTTACAGAAAAGGAATAGGTGGTGGGGTGTGTTATCTACTCCTAAGAAGATATAGAAAAAAATAGAATATAATTTTTAAAAGTCATTTTACATTTCCAAGGTATTTAAAAAGTTAAATTTGTTCTTCATAAAAGTCATACTGTATGACATATTTAATTTTGACAAGTATTGAGGATGAGGTATCTGGAACTGACCATTATTGTTTATTCTGGGATTCTAGAATATATGTAATCACTACAGTTTTAAATGGTATGATCAATAAAAAATTAAACTCAGGAAATTTGATATATTTTTTTTTGTGGTATTTAATTCCACGTAAATTTTAACAATTTTTCGTGCAAGGGAACAGAATAAAAAATCTAACTGTCCCAGCCAGGACTCGAACTGGATTTCCTGTAAATGGAAACGCACCGTCCCGGAAAGCAGGCGATCCAGGTTCGAGTCCTGGCAGGGACAGTTAGATTATTTTTTTATTTTTATCTGTTCCATTGCACTAAAAATTGACAAGAAATTTGAGTGTTCTGATAAATGCCCGTCACAGAATTTGGTAATCTGCCAGAACGGCCAAAATGTTTATCGGGAAGTGGATTTGATTCTTCTCCGACCAATTACACTTATTTTCACTCCATTCCTCTTCGGAAAGCCAAGGGGAAACACTCAATTTCCTTTTTGTTTTTGCTGATAAATGAGAAAGGTCGTCTTAATAATGATCTTCGTCAAGGACTGGATTAATAAATGCTTGAATAAATCAGCTTTGTGACTATTTAAAATCACTCGTTCATTAAGTTAATAAGTCAGATATCATGTTCTTTTTAGACTTCTATCAGTGTATGAATTCTAAGCATTATAGGCAATTTTTATATACGCCATTATAGGCATTTTTTATATATGCCATTATAGGCAATTTTTATATACGCTATTATAGGCATTTTTTATATACGCCATTATAGGCAATTTTTATATACGCTATTATAGGCATTTTTTATATACGCCATTATAGGCAATTTTTATATACGCCATTATAGGCATTTTTAATCTATATTTATTTACTCAGTGCGAAATTAAGCATTTAAACAATCAGAAGCCCATCATTAAACAAAGACGCGAATAATATAAAATTAAACTAATCATTAACAATGCATAGAAAAAGATAGAAATGATTAATTACAATATCTTACATAAAATACTCATGATCATGTTTGTGTGCAAATACACACTCACCCTTGCATTGTTTTATATATGTATATATATCTGTGTGTGTGTGTGTGTGTGTGTGTGTGCGTGCGTGTGCGTGTGTGTGTGTATGTGTGCGTGTGTGTGTTTGTGTTTGTGTTTGTTTGTGTATGTGTGTGTGTGTGTGTGTGTGTGTGTGTGTGTGTGCGTGAGTGCGTGCGTGCGGCCGTGAGTGCGGCCGTGAGTGCGTGCGTGAGTGCTTGAGTGCGTGCATGCGTGCGTGCTTGAGTGCGTGCGTGCGTGCGTGTGTGCGTGTGTGCGTGTGTGTGTGTGTGTGTGTGTGTGTGTGTGTGTGTGTGTGTNGTGTGTGTGTGTGTGTGTGTGTGTGTGTGTGTGTGTGTGTGTGTGTGTGTGTGTGTGTGTGTGTGTGTGTGGCAAGCAAATTTTGAGAAAATCCGTGTTCAAGAGTCATTTTTAAAGTAAAATATATTATTTACAGATGTAAATGGTTAGTAAATACTATATCAATTACTAATAAATATATTTTTAAAATCACTTTTTATTTTACATTAATTAAAGTTAGTAATGTTCTTATTAAATTATTTTTGACAGATGAGAATATAAATGAGCTTATAAGTTATGCCAACGTCTCATTTCTTTATCCTCTCGTTAAAAACTCTTTAAAAATGAAAAGGAACTGTACTTTAGAGTATTTTCTTAGAGGTATTGTTTCCCAGTGAATCGAGAGACAAGTTATTTCTCAGCGCCAGACACATGACTGGCTGCTAAAAACTTTAAGGATTCACAGAATTTATACCTACCCCCTTAGTAGAGTTCCTCCTCCAGTCTGTTAATAATTTAATGACAGCATTAGTTTTGTTTTAAGCATCGAAACTCTTTCCAAGGGAGAACTGCCAGCTCTCCATTTTTGAGAGGCTTAAGTTGGATCTATAATCGTATAAGTCCGGATGCAGATGTAAGCTTGGTACAGAGTGTGGTCAAAATATTCCTGTTAAAAGTAGAAGTAGGCCAGCTGCAGTAACCATCCTGAAATACAGCTTTTCTTTCTTCAAATTGTCCGTATATGTGTTTCGGGCTAGACAAATGCAGACTTTTCAATGAGACAAAGTTCTGCCCACTGGAAGGAAGGCGATAGATGCGATAGCCTTCGAGTAAAGGGGTAAAACAAAAATCAACTACAAAATTTGCCCTAACGCCTGAACTTGTAGGACGCAATAGCCCAGAATAGTGGAAGTTTGACGCTTTTTAATGATTGCTTCTGCGCATCATTAGAAAGCTACTCATTTGTAGTGACTGATCTGGAAGAGCCTGAGAGACAGATCATGAAAATCGTCAAAAAATTCAGGAAGTTTCTTCGCTAGTTAGCAATACTCTTCCCGCAACTGTTGTACGATGGATTGCAGAATTAATGATCTTAATCAGATCTTACTGATAATATTTTCTTGGTAAAAAAGAACCACTGGCGGTTGCAATAAGTACTCCCGATAACGGATACCTGCTCTTCTTTTGGATCCATAAACCGGTCAGAGGAGACCGAGGGAACGCATTCAGGGTCTGAGAGAACCGTGGAAAATTAGATTATGTTAAATTCATATAATATTGACGAAGAAGAATCTAATGAAGTCTGGGAAGGAGAGATTATTGCTTGACTTCGCAGCACTCCTGGAACATCTGATCAGGGTAGCGGGAGATTGCTCCCATGCTCCTTCGCCAACAAATCTCTTGTCCCAGGTAAGTTTTGGACACCTAAAACCATTTTTCATAAAATGACAACATTCCCGGTATTCGCACATGAATTGAATATTTTAAATGTCACAATAATCATGGAAAGATAATACATTTGGTGGCGAAAAGGCAAATTCGCCGGTTAGGTAGCAATCATTAATATTGATATTCTCTCCCGACAGTCCAAGAAAACAAGGAGCAGATTTCATATTGGGATCGAACAGTACTCTCAAGTCTGACTGCCACACACATCCGCCACATGGTCTGATATAGTAAGGGACTACTACTCACACAGAAAAGAGCAGGAAAAAGATTGACCTTTTGATTGAGATTTTTGTGGGAAAAAATGTTAAAATAGTTCCATCGCTCATGGTGTGGTGTCCCAAACATTTTGGAAGAGCTATGCATTGCTAAGAGACTAGTCTGGCAACTGCAAGTATCAGTGCTACATCTCTTATTGTCAGAATAGCCTCCTCCGCTTAGACTCCTTGTCTACGACTGTGGAGAGACGCATCCTGAGTAACTCACTAAGAACAAGCAAAAGTTAATAATAATGATAGTCAAGTATTGTTAAGTGAGTAGAAAAAAAATTATACACAAAATAATTATTTACTAAGTAGGCTCTACTCTTAGCCAACAGCTATCTAAACAGTTTATCCTTAACGTTTATAAATTAGGTATGGTTGGAGGTTAATCAACCGTCGACTATTATGCTGGATAAATTAGTCTGGTTTCGGCCAGGGTCAGAAAGATAAAATAATCCAAAATTGTTGGGTGATTATTTTATTACTGCCGACGTTTTGATTAAACTTGTAAGTCGTCATCAGGGATATTGATATCTGAAAGCATCTCCGTGGAAGGTTTAAGGCCACATCTCAGAGTTCAAAACTGAACCAGTTTAAGAGGTAAATTGGGAAAAATTTCAAGTTATATGAAGAGAGGATAATCAGGAATTCGGTTTTGATAATTGAAGAATTACAAACATATTTGTAACCCCAAAAATTTTTATTTTAGCCAACATTCCCGTTACTCAACAGTTACATTTTACATTTTAATGTACATATTTAAAAGCCAGGCACTATATTGCAGGAATCATTAGCAAGATCATAAAGGGAGTAATTAAGATTTTTTTTTTCGTATGTATGCTCGACCCTGAAATAGTACCTCCACTGTTTTCATCTCAAGAATAGGCTTAAAACAATTTCAAATGTTAAAAAATTACAAATATTCTCTTAAGGTATGAGCAACAATATTATATTGTAAGCAATAAAAGAGAAAACTTTTGAGTTCCCCGTAAAAATAAAGTTGGAGTGGAGGAGGGCCTTTATTCGTCAGGAAGTAGGTAATAAGCCTTCCTTTTCCTTCGCTGCATTACAATCTCAATGGGGAAAATTATTTTGGGAGAAGTCCCATCCTTAAATATAAATTAATTTAGAAGAGTAATATCACAATGTTGGCGCACTTACTTAAATCTTGATAATACAAGGTTGTTTCTTCCATCTCGGAGCTTAATTTAGTTAGGAAAACCCTGAAAAGCTGAAGGTTTTAGGAATTACTCTCCCATTTCTCTGTGCTGGGCAATATAGAATACAGTTGTGCAACTCCCTTAGTTGTACTGAGCAAAACAAATACCTCAAAGTTAGAGACATATTCCAGTAAAGTCTAGATAGCTTTCCAGTTGGGAGGTGCCAAGTTTGATGGATAGTTCTCTAATGGTGCTTTTCCGAGAGACGTTTCCATCTTGCTTTTACACTCCAGCCCCTGTTTTCTATGACACGTCATTTTCTTCCACTCCTCAAGTATTTCAAAATGCTACCATAAGATTTATTTTCATTCTCATCGAGTGGCTTTATGTCAGAGAATGTCGTACTAATAGAGGACAAGAAATTTGTATACAAGATGATGTTCTAAACGTTTGAACACACAAACCCACTCATGCACACACACATACGTGAGTGAGAGAGAGAGAGAGAGAGAGAGAGAGAGAGAACGAGAGAGAGAGCGAGAGACTGAAAGGGGGAGATACATCCACTTAACTTAACTTAAAATAAGCTTCTCGAAAAATATTATTGGTAGAATAAACATATACAACAAAGAAGCTGCGAAATCTAAGCAGATTCTCCTTGTTTCATTAAATATGGATATCGATAGGAGGAAATGAAGTTAGATTTGAAAGTGCCTCAACAAAGAGTTTTAAAAAGCATGACAACTTAACTGTACTCCAGACTGACCGAAAATTAAAAAGAGTGTGTAAGCACTTACCCAATACAGTTATATTACATACGATACATTCATGGAGAAAGAATTCATGCCAAATACGTCCATCGGAAATATCTTCGCTGCGAAGCTTAATTTCAAATATGCGGCAAATTTCCTTAAGGAGTCATGTTATTGCCTCAGTATCATAACATAACATTTGAAATATTTCTTCAATTCTACACCTATGAGCGCTATTTTTTTAGCAATTTTCAAAATAATGTTGCTAATAAATTCAGTACTAGTTCTTCTTTTCGTAAGTTGTTGATTGATGCGTGAAATTCAGAGAGTCAGTGGGTCCCGTGTAGTATCTCACCTCGTTTAATGCTGTGTTTCCACCCAAAACGGCTATCTAGCCCAGAGTTGAATAATTTAACTGTTGCTATGTTTGCACAAATTTAAAGGGAGCACTTTAGAGAGGAAGAGAAAATCTAATCAAGATAACTAACTGAACTGGATAACAGCAATGCATAATGTAGCTTACGCTTATGTGTATAGGTTATCTGGAAATTGGATAGCATTGAAAATCAACAGCAATGAAGATATATTTACTTATCAGTAGAAAGTCCTAATATTTTGAATTCATTCTTTCATATATCCATAAGTTTGACTAAAAAAATAATTAATTAATGAAATTAAATTATTATGTTTAGTTATTAAACTAATCTACTTTATCAATTGGTATATTTATAAAAGAACTATGAATAATATCTTGTTCAATAGCTGTCAAATCGCTAGTAGCAAACATGTCCATACAATTTTTAAAAAAAAAGTCTTATTTTTTTTTACAGATTATTTCATAATCTTTCCTTTTTTTTTAAATAAGCAATAATAATATAATAGTATAATAATAGGAAGTAATAAGTTTTAAAGTAAGCAATAAATTAGGAGACATATTTATTATCATACATATTGTAATCCGTCTTCATTGGTTTCTGCAAACCATCTTCTGTTGGCGAGCGCTTTCGGACATTATCCATTCTCGTGGCCGAATACATGTGTTCACTGTCACTGTCTGTATTCAACTGCGTTTGTATTCTGTGGGTTGGTCGGATGCGTCAGGTTTAAGGGTCGTTTAGCTATAACGGTCGCTTTGTCGGCGATAAGGTCTGTCAAACGCGAGAGTTATAAAGGTCGGTGTCTATTATTTCANATATATATATATATTTAAATGTACTTAGTAAATATTTATCACTACTGGGTAAAGTTTTATAGTATCCATTTAAGATTGAATATCTGGTAGAGATTCTCTTCTTTGACGTCAAGCTCTCAGATCAGTAGTCGACATTGTAGAGAGCTCCGATCACAATTAGTGGAATTACTTGGGACAGCTTTAAGGGGCTCTGAATGAAGTGGTTCAACAGATAAACAAGGAATTGCTTTGGAACTTTTGTTCCCATCATTATTGTCAACCATTTGCTTTGCTTTTCTGTTTGAAAGTTTTCTGAAGAATTTATATCAAAACTAATATCTACAATAACTAATACAGAATAACTTTGTATAAACAATAATACATTTCTTTATTTTCATTCTTTACGCCTTCATTTATTTCTTGCTTCAAATTTGAATATTTTTTCATCTCTCTATTATGGTATTGTCGACTTTGACACCCTAGAAAATCTATTCTGTGACTAATGAAATATAGTAGAAAAAGTAGTCGAAATTAATCTCAATTATTATTCCTGAGAAATGTATGCGTGTGTGTGTGTGTGTGTGTGTAATATAAATATAAAGTGCGAAATTTAAAGAATATATAAAGAAATATAAAGCGAAAGGAAATTTAACCACTCCCTCTAATCTAATTTCAGTCAAAATGAATTTATTTACTGGTTTGCTATGAAAATCCTAAATAACGAAATTGAACGGGTGTATTAACTTCACTTACAACGTGAATATCGAAATTTCTCTCTTTTCTCTCAAATCTGCTAATGAGAATATCTGCCCTAAAGGTAATTTGTGAGATCCCCCGTAGAAATCCAGACTGGAATACTGGAGCGTCCAGTCAGAGGACCACAGAGCCCTGGTGTAACAGTTAGAGTCCGCCGACACTTACCTGTAGGAAGATCACGTTTGCTATTGATTAGTGGCGGCTTTGAGCAGTCAGTCCACGTACGGGATCTAAGATTAGAAGTGAGCCACCGCTTCAACACGAGGAACCACTTCACCTTATGCTGGGCTTTCAACCTCTGCCAATCTCGGGCCCTATATGGCAGGGTGGCATAGCTCTCTCTCTAGGAGAACAACCTTCCGTTCCTCCTATCCCACTAAAGAATACTGCTTTCCTTTGAAGCTACTTACCTCTATCCGGAGCTATCGAAAGAGGCACTCGAGAATCAATAGTTGTCATGGTAATACAAGTAAATTTCAATTAGTTATAAGTCCCTCACGCAGTAGCTTCCTAATCATCTAAGCTAACTTTCCGAGCTTACTTAAAGACGGATATAGATAAAAGTAAATGAGGAAATAGAATTTACTAGCCAAAAAGAACAATCTAAAAAATGTATAACAATAGAGGTTTTCTGTAGTCTTCTGGCCGGTTGGGTAGAAGCGGGGAAGTGATCAACTGTCGTACTTATATTCATAAATTTCTTCTTCAATAAGCGCTTTAAAAAAAAAAAATCTTACATTACGTAATTGTTAAAAAATGCCATTGTACACCTATTATGATTTATTACTATTTCTTAACTCTAATGAGAACTATTTCAAGAGTTTGCAATGTTTAAATGCTGAACTTGATTTTAATTTAATAATCCAGTCCTTTCAATCCAAAACTCTCAGAATAATCGCAAATGCTCCCTATTACTTATCCTATTCCTCCCTTCACCACGATCTTCACTAATATCCCTTTTGTTCAAGACCTCATTTCTTCCCGCTTCACCCTTTTCCGCAGTAAACTGCCATGCCATCCTAATCCACTAGCACAGACCATGTCTTCCAACTCCAACCCCTACAACCCTCCCCGTCAACTCTGACAAAGATGGCCCCGAGAGACCTTCTCTACTTATGTGATTGACATTGAATGTCATTTATTTTAATTTCACTGTAATCAAATTACAAAATGTTTTTTTTAATTTCTAACAGAATGTAATAAGTAAATAAAGGTTAATAAAAAATAAATAAATACATAAGAGCGCCTGTTTAACACTTAATATTACACTCTTAAATCTCTTTTTTTTTTTTACCTTATAGATTATAAATATTCTCAATTTATATTTTACACCTATTTTGCTTTTTTGTATTTTTTTTATAACACTAACGAAAGTATTAAGGTTTTAAATTTTGGTCAACCTTAATTTCCCTCCACTTCAACTCGTCGCACTTTTACTATTAACAAAATCATCCAAGGATTTGGGAAGATAAACTTAAATACCGAATTTGGTTTCATTATTTTACAAAATTGCGTGTGCAGACAAATATATATTATATATAGCAGAGCATATTTTTTGCTTCTTTAATGTTAAATGGGGAATGATTCAATAGAACTTTTTTAAAGTCCCATCATTTTTCAACGTAAAAAAATAAATTCAAAAGAAAAATTGTTAAAAGATATTACCCATCACATGTGAAATCACGTACTACTAAAACCAATAATGAACTGCTTTTTAAGAAAGTTGAAAAATTGTCAACTATAACATAGCAATAATTTCCTTATATAAAGTATGCTATAAGAATTGCTTTTAAATTTTTTTATATGATAAAGATAAATGTGTGATCAATGTAATGAAAGAATTTTTAACCAATAAAATATATGTAAAATTTTGCAGAAATTTTCAACTTCGATAAATTGATTTGAATTCAAGGAAGCGAATGATTGTTGCACTTTTGGAATTCATAAAAATTGATATTTAAGTATTAACGAAAATTAAATAAAACTTACACATCCAAAGCATTGTAAGTATATGCCATAATATATAATTAAAAAGAATGTAATCAAAAATGAGCTTTACAAAATATTAAATAATATAGTATATCCTTTACATGTTAACAATATAGGTTATATTATGCAATTGTGATGAGTGTTGGATGCTTGTTTGTTGTGCATTATGATGTTATTATATGTATGCGACACTTTGTAAAATGATATATTCAAATGAACATTTGTTTGCATGGATTTAGCAATTTCAAGAAAAAAATGATATTTTACTGATATTGAAATAATATATAAATTACATGTATTATGCCAAATTCTAATGAATATTTAGATTTTTGGAAAATAATATTCTATTCTATCTATTCTCTGCCCAAATTTTGACAAGAATTGTACTTCAATTTCAATTATTATGGGTTGTGGAAAATAATATACAAACTCTTAATATGACCTATTTTTTTTATTAAAAATGTTATTATTTATNATATACCATACCACATTCTTATTTGTCACAGAGCCAATAACCTCAGCATGACTGCAGAGGCGTGAAAAAGAAAAAAAAATTGCTTAGGACTTCAAGCAATTATTTTTACTTGTTTTTTTTTTTTTTTTTTTTTTTGAAATTATATTTTATGACTGCAAATAAGAACTGATTTATTAAATTATCATGTTATTTTATATTTTATTTTTATTTTTATTAATTAACAAGGTTCTTTTTCTGTTTCAGATCGCGATGAAATGGAGTGGGGCGGCCGTGCGGGGCGGCGGGAGTGGGGGGAACAGCCCTGGTGATGTCACCGCCATCCCCCCACCCTCATACACTCCGACTTACGGTAAGTAAACACATACTCATTAAGTATCCAATAGTCTTTGGTTTTAAGAGCATACATTTTCTAATTGAAGCCTTTGGAAGAATTTCTTTAATTTTCTTTTCCGTCTATAATACTGATAAGCCTGTCAGTTATAAATTTTTAAAAGCTATATTTAAGCAACTATCTTGACAAAGCACTATTGTGACAATTATTCATTATAATATAGTAATTCTTTATAAATTTTCATCATACATAACAGAATTAAAAAGTATTGAATGTTAAATATTCTAGTTAAATTAATATAACTACTACAAAGTTGACTTATTAAGATATTAAAGAATATACAATATAACTTACAAATGAAAATAAGCAATTTCTTCCAGTTAGATTGAAACAATTGTTTCTTTTATTACCAAAAATGAAATGTGGTTGATATGTACATGATTTAATAGGACTTTCTATTTTCATTTTCTTTCGATTGCTCTATCAAAATGTGGATTATATTAATGAGTTGTACCCACAAAATATTACTATTTGGTTAGTTTAAGCCTACATATCATGTTATTACAATTAGCCTTAATAGTTCACTTTTCTCGCACTCCCACAATATGAATGACCTCAAAGACTGCTTGATTTTCATAAGAACAATCAAATAGCAAAGAATTAAATTACATTAGATAATTCCAAGCTGTTTCAGCACACTTCCAAACAGTTGAACACTATAGGTGAAATTCATTTTAAAAAAACAAAACATATTTCTGAATGCGATTTTTCAAACTTTGGTGTTGGCCTTGTTTCAGTACACCATAATACGTAGCACGGCCACCCGTCACGATCCTGTTGTAATTGTCCCTTATCAAATAGCTTCTTACGGCATACAAGTCACACGATTGCTTTTCCATCCAATGACAGCTAACTTTCTCTTCTTCCGAACGACCCTAGAATTAAATTACAAACGATAGCCGACTTCCTTCTCTCCCAACGCTCTATAGAGTGAAATGAACCCATTTGTGATATTTTAATAAAATAATAATTATAGAACTAAGAAAAATTGTGTGTTTCCTAATTTTCTTTGAATGTCATTTGAGCGTTTTTCTACAATTAGTTTAATGATATTGTGATTAGTTCAAATTTTGCTGTAGAGAAGAGAAAAATTAGAAAAATTTTAATATTCTGTTATTGTTTCTATAATAATACCAATTTATAAGTACAATAGGTGTTTAATGTGTTTCTCAAATATTTTTGTTATAAAAAATGTTAACAAATTATTCACGTTTTGTGGGGTATTAAAGAATTTAACGTGAAAAATTGTTTTCCCTCTTTTTTGTCAACCAGCCCACCAATAATCTGAATAAACGATCTTACACTTTTCTCCATATTTGTTGTTTTTTTTTTCAAGATAAATAGAATAATTCAGTTTTTATTTATTTATTTTCAAATGAATAATAAAACCATAACATTAGCTAATTAATCACTTGCTTTTTCTGAAAATTCCCAAACTTACGTTGTTTAGTTTCTTTCTGTTTGTAAGAGTTTAATAGACATGTCCAACTTTGAGAATAATAGTGAAATACTATTTTAAACATGTGGATCGAACAGAATAGTATAGAGACGAAAGAATTGGAATGCGAAATATTTTGTAATAAAAATAAAGTATTTGGCTCTATGAGCGAATTCATGGGATGCTTCCCGTAGAATACCTTGCCATGTAGGGGAGATGAGTGCAGTAAGGAGCTCTTTCCGCGGAAAATTCCCTTTGACGGCAATTTTTTTTCCCGAAATGGACTCCCTTTGCCTTTGAGGGCGGAGGAGGGGATATCTCTTGGACTCCTGTAGAGAGATCCGTCGTCACTGGGCACCAAAGGAATTCCACCCGCTCGGGCGATCGTCATTCAGGCGATATTCACTATTCAACCCCCACACAGATTAGTATTAGTATTTCTCGAGGGTCCAAGCACCGTCCAGAAATAGTAAGAGAGTGCTCAAAGGAACCGAAAATCTTTGATTTCTTCTGATGTATTTCTCCCAGCGGCAATTGAACATCAATTCTCCAATTATCCATTAGCATAAAGCTTTACATATCAGAAAAAATCACGAACACATATGTCCTGAACCCATTCGCTTCCATTTTAAGTTTTAAAAAAATTACACCACGCCAAAGAACCTTGGATCTTCAATTTATCTTTATGCCTAATAGGAAACCCCGTCTAAAAGATGAACAAGGGTGCTCAAACAAACTGATTGAGTAGGTTAGATAGGATCTTTCTGACTTTACCATCCTTTTCTTTTGATAATATTTGTAGATAATGCTTTTGCTTCATTGCTCTTTTCTTAATCCATCATAAATTGATAATAAAAATATCTATTTACCGTTTCTTCTTCCGGGTTGGACCGTGTCAAATTGTTGTTATTTGCCGAGCTTTCGCACATCATGTGATGGCTTCTTCAGGGCTAAAAAGAGAATGAGGTTGTGATGGCTTCTTCAGGGCTGAAAAGAGAATGAGGTTGTGATGGCTTCTTCGGGGCTGAAAAGAGAATGAGGTTGTGATGGCTTCTTCAGGGCTGAACAGAGAATGAGCTATATTTATATGATTTATTAATTTATAAATTTATAAATTATATATATTTATAAGATACATGATGTGCGAAAGCTCGGCAAATAA
>KZ807346.1:832611-846964 GCA_000696205.2 Oncopeltus fasciatus | reverse complement strand
TTAAAACCCTTGTCGTTACATAATTTTATTTAATAATTTATGTTCAACAATGAATTTGGAAAATGATAACTTTCTTCTTCCCCAAATAAATGTCCTTATTAAGTCAGTATTCACCTGCGACAGTAGGGTAGATTGGAGAAATCAATCTCATGTAATATAGACTTGGAAAAGTATGCATTAGCTTGGATACATTAAAACAGGTCGGCGTGCATGCGATGCTTAAAGGTCGAGAGGTGAACGCCCAGTCCACTTGGTGATCAACCAACCCTGGAACTTATTTTAGATACTTGAGTTGCTGAAGTAGACTTTTCTTGAAGGAGGAAAAAAAAATAGTTTCCTTAAAGAAGAAATACAGTTTTAAAGATTTCTATTTACATTTTTTTCTTCAGAGAATATAAAAAAGGTTGATTGGGTGTAAGTTCCGAGGAATGGGAGGAATATTTAAAAAAAAAGTAAAAATGCATGTATATTCCAGATTGCTTAGATTTTGTTCAGTATTTTTTTATTATTAATTTAACTTACTATTAGATAAATAACATGGACTTCAACGGTAGGTGAAATAAATGTGAAATGATCACAAACCTCCATTTATTTTCGCGCAAAGCACTTTCGAGACCTACGTCTCACCTTCACTGCTCTGAGTTGGTCGAGGTAAACTCCGACCTTTGGTTATACTTTAGTGTATAGCCAGAGGTCAGATAGAGTTCACCTCGATCCACTTAGAGCACTGAAGATGAGGCGTAGGTCTCGAAAGTGCTTTGAGTGAAAATAAATGGAGGTTTGTGATCGTTTCACATTTATTTCACCCACCTTTGATTGTGAACCAAATATATAGAGCCAAACGAGAGCGAATAACTGTCCCGAGTTATTAGTATATCCAGCATTAAAATCAAGCTATTCATGTCGATACAACTTTTAAAATACTTCGAAAATCTTGCATAGGAAAATCTAAAAATATGTTCTGTACAAAATTATGAGTCCGCGTTTTAAAGAAACGAATAAGTCCTGTGATGTGAATAACGGTCAAAAGATTAACAAAGTAACTTGATTAACACATTTTGCCAACTTAAATATTTAACTGTAAGCCCCTCAAGAGGAATAATTCAAGACGTAAAAATGCTAAAGAAAATTTAACAAAATCCAACAGTAAATATTTTTGTATATATTTTTATTATATATTTAGAGTATTCATTATTATTGATGTTAATATTTATTAATCATAAAGCTATCAGTCAAAAATTGTATTGATGGTAACCAATAGTCTTCCCAACTTCCAAGGTAGTCAATTTATATTACATACCTTTATAAATATTTTATTTTATAATAAAATAATTATAACATAGACGAGAACTTCGTCTTAGTTTGACAATGTCAGCTCCTTCGAGTTTAAGACGAAGTTCTTGTCTTTCTCGTGGGTTAGGCTCTCGCTAGTGTAGAGGGAACTTAATGAGATATCTAGCGCGTCCTGGTAGTAGAACTGGTAAGTGCACCAGCCCGGATAGCAGGAGTCCAGGTTTGATTCTTGGCTGGGACAGATAGATTTTTTTATTCTATTCTCTCTCATTAAGTTGTTTTATATTACATACCGCTGTTTTAGTAACGGACGGGTCCCAACCCTCGCTTTACTGTGCCTCTGGGGCATAGTGAGTGCCCTAACCACATATCCCGAGTCTCCGCGCACTACTTCCAGGGCTAGCAGTGTATGCTGGTTGGCGGATGGCCTTCGATGACACCTGCCCCACGAGGGGACCCCGATCCCTGTTCTTCGACAGCTCGGGAGCCCAGCTGTCAGCCCCTTAACGAGCACGGGCAATCCAAACCAATACCAATAAGATGTCTTAAATAAAACAATTAACAAAAAAAAAAAGTCTCTAAATCGGACGGTAGAATAGGATAAGAAGCCTTTAGAAACAAGTTGTTTTACAAACCATCCGAACACATTGTTAGCTACATGATAATGCCATTATATCTTTAAATATATACAATTTTCCTGGATGATTTACTATTTAATAAATAATTTGCATGGACTTGTCAGATTACGGATGGTACTTTATTTTTGTGAGTATTGTTTTGAGTGGAAGAAGATTGGTTGCCCATCAGTTATTCTTTCACGGAATGGACTGTTGGGGATTTGTGTGTAATACTTCCCTCTCCATCCAGTGAATCGAAGGGGTAGGTAATCGGATCCACTTCTGCCCATTTAGATTGTTCTTCCTTTCGGGCAGGCTTTTTATTTTCAGAATACTCCAGCTATCAATCCTTACAAAAAAAAAAATAATAAAATAAAATAAAAAGCCTCTGCCATTTCTTGGCTCCTAACTTCCAAATTTGACTTCAATCTTTTTATATTAAATGTCTCTCAGAAAAATGTTTTATTTATTTTTTAGAGTAATAACTGATATTGCACCCTCCTTGGTAGCTTACAAATACTCTATTTCCCTTTCAACAGGTTTTTTTCTTTTTTTTCTTTTCTTGCTCCAAATCAAGTGCCTCTTTCCATGATCGAATATTATTGGACGAATTCGCTTTGGCCTGAGGCTCCATCGAATCTCCATGTGATAATTCTTTTTTTCTAATTCTTCAGGAGGTATTGTTTCCAGAATTCGTTTGGCAGTAATGGTCAAGGAAATTCTGCAAAGTGACCAGTATGGATGTTTGCTTTATAGACGTAACTTGTAATGTTATAATGCGCTCTAATTTTGTTGTTGCCCAGAGTTCGACTGACGTGTGGCTTAGTTGACCATCGAAGAGCTGGGAAAAAAATATTTGAATTTTTTTTTTTCCACCTTTACAATACTCACTTAAGAGTACTGTATAATCTGGTCAAACTTTCATAATTTGGACAGTTGGTTTAAATTAATTGAAATAAAGTTGAAACAGGGTTAAATGTCACGCTATTCCTGGATACTGTAGTTTATATAGTGTAAGAATCAAAACTAGATAATTGAAATCAACGCTTTCGAAAATCGAATTTTTTCCCCCTCTGGCACTCGACAAAAATCTTAATTATATCAACTATGTCACTAGCTGTAGCTCATTTTTAACGACACACGAGTAAGAGCTCTTAAGGAAACAATTGCTTCTTAAATCAGACCCTTGATATTTGTTATCGGTCTCCAATTACCTGTGTATCAGATAATACTTCCCTTCCAAGACTCGACCCCTAACAAGAGTAAGATATTGATAGCTTATAAATAAAATTGGAGATTTGATGTTTATAAAATATGTGTTAGGAGATTTCCATTTTTCTTTCTTTTTTACAATTAACGCTAACTCTCCCGAATGACAAAAGAAATATTGAACCTTTTCTGTAACAGAAGTGAACAACTTTTTTAGCCCATCAGCCTAAGCTTGTGACCATCTAGAGCTCTTAACATTTAGGTTATTGCTCATAAGATCCCAGTAAGCTTATATAAACATTAATAAATTGTGATTAAACTTTATATGGTATGAGGAAGCCACTTCTAGCTCATTACCTGATCCTATTTATAACAGTTACCTGTGACTTTTGTCACAACTACAATATTGGATATTTTTACGTACCATACTGATATAAAATATTGATAGGTGTTTTTCAATCAAAGCAAAATGTGAGCAGCAGGTAAACTTGTAGAGTTTCAGATATTTTCATTGGTGGGGTTGAAAGATCAAAGGCCAACTTTAATGGAAGTTTTGGTGTAAAATAAAACCTTCAATAAGGCAACCCTATACCAACTCTAACTATATCCTTTTCTTTTCTTTGCTCTATTTGTGCACACATGGAGAACGTTCCTCATATAATTAATTTATAATAGAGAGATATGGATACCTTCCTTCCTTCCTGCTCACCAATCAGGCTTGTGTTGTACGTTTAGTGAATATTTAGGCAATAAATTCTGTGCAAATTTTTCCTCTTTCAGGTTTACTGAAGTGAAAAATTTTGAGGGGAGAGAGGGGACGCCCTCTTAGCATAAGTGACCCGTTTCGGTCTCTCAAACTGGCGCTGAGATTTGAAGTACCGCCGAGGGCGAGATTTTACCCAGGAATAAAAGCTGGCCCTATTCCATGGAGGTCATATGATAAAATTGTGGATCTCAAAGGAGTAGAGTCAAATACTTAGTTTTTGTTTTTGGGCTGAATTAAATATTGATAGAAGAATCTGAAAATAGCCACTTTAATTTTGCAAGTCGAGAGGAGAGGCTAATCTTGCTGAGCTTGGCGCCAGGGAAGGTAGATACCGCACAATCTTCCATGATAAATTCTTAAATAACTTCCTGAATATGTGCTCTCCCTAATAGTGTTGCAAACATTATCTTCCGAGAACCGTACGTCATATACTACATGGAGTCTAAGGGTATACAGCCATTAGTCATATCTTTTAATTTGGAGTTTGATTAACGGATAGTTGGCTGTCGAACTTTATGGGCAGGGATTCGGTCTCGGAAGTTAAATAAATAAAACCTTATTTCTAAAATAAAAAGTTTTTATTGCTGCCAATGTTTCGGCCTGAATATCAGGCCTTCTTCAGGATTATAGGGTGAAGGTGGAAGGGATTCTCCTGCTCTGGGATAACTAAACTATGAATTCAGTTCCCTCCTTCATCCTCATCACCCTGAAAAAGCCTGAAACGTGGAGAGCAATAAAAATATTTTGGTTTAAAACTAGGGTTTATTTCTTCAAATTCCAAGACCAAACCCCCGTTCTTTTAATTTTTGAATTTTCTTTCAAATAAAGTTAGAGTTCGCCGCAAGGTAGTTCTCGAGCATCTTTTGAAATATGCCAAATTTGATGGAATTTCACATTTAATAAACAACTTTTGAGAAAACTATTAAATATAAGACAAAATACCTGATATACAAAAACAATAATTTTCTATAAAATAATTATAAAAGGCTACAATTTGATGCTTAGTAAATTATATAAATGAATAAATTCTGCTCTTAACTATGGATTCAGTCTGATGTCTTTTATTTTACTATCTAAATAATATCCGTATACCCTATAATCGGTAAACAGAAATATCTCAAATTTTGAGATACATTGCTTTTCTTAAAAAGGAATAATTTTTCTTTTCTTTTTTTTTAGTTTAGAAATATATCCTTCTTGCTGAAAATTAAAAAATAGATGTTTTATCTATTGGCACCGAAAAACTACATAGCGAATAAAATATTCCCTTGCATGTTCCGTGTAATAAGTTAACTATTTATTTATACTTATTTATATTTGTCCGGCTGTTCCAAATTTGCAGAGCCCTAATATTTGTTTTTCTTTTTTTAAAGCGTATCTACCTTTTGGTCATTAACGCCAGTTAATATTTTTTATACAGGATTCTATGCATAACATAATTAAATTATAATGTGTTCTCATGCATATGTCGAGGGTTCTTATGTTTTAATATTTGCGGATAAATGTCCAGCAGCTCCCAAAGGGTTGAAAGAGATGATTCATGTCTGTGTCATTTCTTTTAACTGAGAATTCTGTACCTCTAGGGGAATGTTTCACCCCTCCGGCACTGAAAAGCACCCTCATTTTCCTTTGCCCGCGTTTAAACCTAAAAACTTCATCTCACCCCTGTCTGCCCTGACATATCTGAATCTCCATTAAAATTTACTCTAGCTTTACTATTATGGCGTAGACTTCATTCCATTGTCCGTTGTATAATAAGGTTATATGAATACATAATATTTATGTTGCATAAAACATTGAGCTAATGAATTTAAAAATAAAAAATCAATTATCGGATTTGTCTAATTAAAAAAAGGACCTCATAATTTATTTGTGATATATTAGGTTTGCACAAAAAATATTGAAAAATGCAAGGGAATAGAATAAAAAATCTTGGAGTACTAGCTGTGACAGATAGATTTTTTATTTTATTCCCTCGTATTTATTGTTTAAGAAAATTTTTATTTCCCCTCCATGTAGCATCTTTCGTATGCTTTCATTTGTTTAAAATTTACATCCTTAACATCTACTCGTATAGATTNAGTAAAATTATATTATATATATAAAAATAATAAGTGCACAAAGTACGCAAAAAGTGTCATTTAACATTAGTGGGGATTGTAAAAACCTTATATCAGTCAGGATTACAGAATACATTTGTCTTTTTGAGGCACAATGTATAAATATTAAATGATAAATAAAATTAATAATTAAAAGTCATGTTGTTCTTAGACTAAAGGCGGAGATGCCATTATTTGGAGATTAGGTAGCCTAGTGACTATTGCATGTATTTGTTACATATTAACACAATGGAATATATGTTTCCCGGCCTGGACCTCTTTGGAATGTAAGGGGATTCATATTATGACGAATTTTAAAGAGATGTATTATCGATTTCTACGAGGATGTAACTATTGAGGTTACTATTTGTCAAAATTTGCTCGGATCCTGTCTACAAGGCATTTATTCGACCATGTAGAAAAGGTAATTCTTGTGGAGTTTTCGCACATCATATGGAGCTAGAAAGTAGAGTTTTCTACTTTGAACCCTGAATAAACCATCAGATGATGGGCGAATGCGCGGCATGTATATTTTTTAAATTATCTGCCAACGTTTCGGCCTACATTGTAAGCCATCTTAAGGGCTATCGTGATGTCGGGAGGGGACGTCGTGTCCCTTAGATCACATTCTCATGATAGCCCTGAAGATGGTTTACAATGTAAGCCGAAACGTTAGCAGATAATTAAAAAAATACACTTTGTTTTTAAATCTGTATTATTTTATTTTGGATCTACTTGGACCGAACCCCAACAAAAAACATCTAATAATAATATCTACAGTCAAAAAACTCTCCGTTTGAACGTTATTATTAAAGCTCAAATATTTGTATTTTAGAAATTTCGTTTATATTGCATTCTCTACCTGTTTGCATAAAACAGAATATTATATTATATTCAGTAGGCAGAGATCGACAGTGGCCCTGGCGAGTCTCTCGAGGCACGTAAATAATCTGTTGTTAGCCTTGTGTATATTTTCCCTTCAGGGTACGAGCGTATGCTTCATAGAACGCCCTCTGATAGGAGAATTTATAATTCAAATTTATTTCTTGGAAAGCGCTTTGCTCGAGCTATTCCGGAAAAGCTAGAGATTATAGCTCATTTGTGTCGGTTTTAATTGCCTACCAAATGTTCCGTGACATTAGGTAACGCTGTGACCAATCACCTGCCTTTTGATGAGGTGTTCATTTTTTACTTAAGGAGATCGGGCATTGGTCGGTTGTTTGAAACTTTTCCGTTATATATATGTATTTAAAGTAAAGATTTCATAAAGATTATATTATATATTTACATCTTCTATTACTAATTATTTGTATCATAAATTTCCTTGTATGTTCTTATAATGATGCTTTTAGTCTAATCTTAGATGGTTACATAACTATAATGTGATTAAATAACACGGATTTGGTTTTTTCCTATTGCAAGGATTTCGGATAATCAAATAATACGGGGTGTGGCCATATAGACTGCTCTTCTGAAATAAAATTTTGTATTATAAAGATAACAACGAAACACGTTTTTCACGCGGGGGATAACAACGAATGAAAAAACAGTCAAAGTTTAAGATACGACACTTTAGAATCTCTACGCTCCTGTTTATCCTGTGCGTGTGTGCGTGTGTAATTAAACTAAAATATGGAGTTCTTTGGTATGAGAGTCTTCGTAAAAAAAAAAAAAAAACTAGGCCAAGGGGAATTATCCAGCCTTTACTCCCTGGCTGACCATAGACTTCTTTCCTTCGAAAGCGATACTATCAAAGAACAATTACGCCTCAGTAAAATTCTCTTAGTTTAGCTACTTTTTTTTTTTGGATTATTTTTATTTTAGAATGGATAATAACCTAGACGTTGATCGCTTAAAAAATCTATATTGAAAAAATCCCTATTGAAGCACACCATTTCCTTTTCCCAAACTATGTCGCAATCCAAAGTGTGGGCAAGAACTCAACCATCGTTGTTATACTTGTAAATATCTCCCTTGAAAAGCCTTAAATAAGATTATTATACTTGTTGATGGAAGGCGAAAAATAAATTTGGAATAACACTTCTTACTTAGATGAGGTTTCGATCTGTGAGTAAGTTTTATTAGAATTATTGCCATTCATTTTTTACCTCTCGTCTTCCATCGAGAAGTAGAACAAGTAAGTGGTATTTTGAAAAACAATACTAAAGAATGTAAAATTCTTAAAATTAGTTTAGACTCAGTCGAGACTTTTAGCCGACTCTTTTCACATACATTGAGAACTTAACCCCATTAATGATAAAGCAGAAAAATACTATACTTCTTCCACATACTGTAATATTTTTCACATCTTAAAACAAAAATCATAATGAGACCACCTCATAGTTTTTTTTCCCCCTCCCTTTTTCCTACATCGTATGCCCTAAACCTTTAACCATTTAAACTGTCTCATCCGTTCCCCAATCCTTCGTCCGTTTTCCGTTTCTTTCCACAACGGTCAAATAAAACATTTTTTTAAACAGATCGGTCACGATGTAGACCCAGTTGAGCACGAGTCTCTCCCCCCATCACCCTGCTTGGCATGTACACTTACGAATTTTATTAATAATTTTTTATTTCCAATATGTTCAGTATCTAATTTATGTATCCGATTACACACAGTTTTATATTTGTATTAATTTTTCTTTGTTTGATTATCGTATATATTTGTATGTGTTCTCTTTCATATGCCCAGATGAAGGCCTGAAATTCAGGCCGAAACGTTGGCTAAAATAAAAACTATTTTGGTTACAAATTAGTTTTTAATTGTTTAATTAATGTCAAATTATGACAAAGAACCTACTAGTCCAACTCAACTCCGCTGGATAGTCTCATTTTTGCCATTCTCTATTTTCAATATATATATATATATTTTTTTTTTAGGTTATTTTATTTATTTAGAAATTAGATCCTACACAGCGTGCATCTTGCAATGTGCTCTCATATTATATAATAAATATGTACTAATATAATAATAATAATAAAGAAACAGCGACAGTCTTAACGATCCTTATATGTTCCCCAAGTGGTTTCGACCACTATAAGTGACCTTTATATACAGTCGCTGTAAAATGTCGAAATGAGCAGAGAAGGAACCAGTGGAGAGTAAAAAGGGAACAACTCGAGAGGAAAGAAAATTTGATCGGTTCCAATTCTGCTTTTGATGGATTCGTTGGAGTCAGTTTATCCGTGACCTTCGGCAAGGTTATGTGTCTGGCTTAGCTCCTTCTGGAATGAGGTGAGTTCTCATTTTGTTTACATTGAAGAGTGTCGCATTCCTTTAGCATTTTATAATCATTGGTTCGTCTCTGGAGCTCTGTAAATCCTTTCAATTTAGCAGAAGTAATATATTTTGAGAGTAAATGCTTTTAACGCATGTGTCTGTGTTTTTGCTAACGCCTTAACAAAAACAATAAATAAAAGTTATATCTAAAACTAATTTTATATAACTATTTAATAAATGTTAGTATTTAATAATTNATGCATTTATATAAAAAAGTTATTTTCATAAATTTATAATAAAGCTACTGACATATGACTTTTGTGGTATCTCTCTTTACAAAATTGTATAAATTTAGTCTATACCTTTCCTTTATTATAACTTTCCATCTTTACTATTTTAACACACTTATTAAAACTAAAGAAGTCCCGAATTTTAATTTTGACTTTTTGATAACTGCCACTAACTGTATGCTGATTTCAAATATTTATTACATAATAAATAAATTAGTAGTAAGGAAATTATAAATTCGAGTTTTGACTTTTACAGCGAAAAGATAACAGTTTATCTCAATCTTAAACATTTAAAACTTTATTAAATATAAAGTTTAAGTTACAAAAATCTCATACTGAGTAAAAAAGTGTCCCTCTGAAGTATAAGGAATTTTATAAATATATTTTTCTGTTGTATGTCCTGCTCGATTTACTTTGTATACAAGAAAAAAAGTTATTTTTCAATAACTGGGTTTCTGTCATAAGGGGGGGGGGATATCATATATTATATTAGCTGAATGATAAATTAACGTAAAATGAGTAAATTAATAATTAATGTAAAATGTGAAATAGTGAAAAGAGGTCAGTGGGTAGTGGGGGAAGTTCGGGTTCTCTCGGACTGATCCGAAAGAGGCCGATCCCAAAGAGAGACATATTGCGACATGATGTTGCTGTTGACACACTTCTCAAATAGGGCGCCCCCACCCCTTTTGCTGTTGGCTCCCTCACACTTTGATGCTGACAACTTTTTGTGCGATTCCTTCTGTAAGACTTTTCCGGGGGAGTATCCTCTTGTCAGGATGGCATCAATGACGTGCCATACATTAACTGGAATATATAAGAGTATATCTCTATGTAAACACACATGTCTGTTTGTGTGTGTGTAATGGTTTTATAAACCCAATAGGCTTTTAGCTGAATTTACGTGATATGTTTTCATAAAAGAGATTAAATTGAAAAATCGTCAAAATCTTCGTCATTGTCATATAAACGAAACTATTTATAAAACCTAATCCGTGCAAGTGTAATTTTTATTTTCTATCATTTTTACTAAAAATANCACATAAGAATTTTAATTAAATGATTCTAAACGGTTAACAGAAAAAATATTTCTTGATTATAGAACTTAACAAATGGAATGCCACAATATTGTTATTTTTTTTTTTAAATAATTGAAAAAAGCTTATGACACCTATCCTCTCAATGTATTACTCTGTTCTTATATAATATTTTTATTCATTCAGCAGCACAATTCCTGTGGTGTTTGTCCTTATTTGGTGCAATAGAAAAGTAAAGACAGATTGTCATTTAATCTATTACTCCTAATCTTTTATTCCCTAGCTCTCGTATACGAGCACATACATATATACTCCCACTCATGCGTGCACACACAAACACACACACACACACACTTGTATATGTACACAAACATCAAATATATTTGCATATGAACACACACAACATATATATTTGTGTATGTACACACAACATATATGTGTCTGTATATATACACACACATACAAAAACAATATGACATATAATTTAAACAATGAATGACTTGCTTTATTTAAATTGTAGAAAGTACACAAAAGAAAAAAATATTTGTAGGTTTTTTTTTTGTTTGTTTTTTAGTTACACAATTATACATATATATGTTGTATATTTCAGATTGTTGTGATACTATAAATAAATATTGTGGTTTGAAAGTTGGTACCTACCAATAAATAAAATAAAAAGTTTTTTTTTTTTTAAATTTAACCACCCGTTCAACCACTTTGGGATTAGGACAGAGAGGCTATATTTATTTCCTAAGAAAAGTCTGCCTGGGAGTGGTGGGAGGGGGACTCGAACCCTCCTCGCCAAAACGTGAAATCCACTCACCTCCGGTGCAGTAATAATATAAACTTTATAATTGCCTTGCCGGATTGGATGTATCTATGAATACATACATATGCATTCTTCTATGAAGATTTTGGTTTACGTTATAACCTGGAATTTTTAGCTAAAGATTATTATCGTATAATTTAATTCTCCTTAACTTATATTGTTATTATTATTAATTCATTACTTTCGATGAGATAAACTATTTCCAAAAAAAAATTTTTTCCCCACTACAGTTTATATCGTTCCTTATATCGTTTCCTTATAAATAAGAGGGCCTTATTTTTATGTGAATTTATGCCTATTTTTAAATAAAAAAATGAGCTTAAAAAAGATTAGAAAAGAAATGTGTTAATAAATTGAGTTGAGTTTTCATTGAGTTTTATATTAATTTTATTTTTTTACACTCCACAAAGAAAAGTATTCAGAGTTTATAAGTTGAATAAACGAATCAATTTATTGAAAGAGGAGTGTTATAATTTTATGCGTTAAAATCTTTATGGAGGAAAATAAACATAATAAGTGTTCCAAACAACAGCTGATTGATTTAATTGTTTTTGGTAATGTTATGATTTAGGCTCTTCCAAATTCAAATTGTAGGTCCACGAAATATAAGTTAAGTGTAATTAATCCACGAATAGATTAATTAAAATGTATTCGAATAAAATAAAATTTTATATATATATAAATATATAAGTAAATTAAATCTTATACATTGCGTATACCGAAAATCAAACTTATTAATAAACTATTCGACTCTCTGATGCATGGCTCGGTGGTCTAGGGGTATGATTCTCGCTTAGGGTGCGAGAGGTCCCGGGTTCAAATCCCGGCCGAGCCCGTGTATTTTTTTTTCATTATTTAAGTTTATAAACAGATCAGATTCGATATAGAAATATTTGGTATTCGATTTAAAACTTATAAGACTCTTAATCAACTATATAATTATAGCAATTTTTAATTATATCATTTAAAATAAGTAACTAGAGTATTTTTACAGTTTAAAATCTTCAAATATTAAATTGTGTCAAAAGAAAGAATAATGGTTGTAAAGAAACTATTTTTTTAAAAATAACTTTTTCAGTGTTCAGTAATTTTAATTAAATGGTCAGAATGATTTTTTTTTTCTAATTACACTTTAATTAACATTCTCAGAGAATATTATCTTAAAAAATGAAGTTTTTATGTAAACTAAACTGAAAAATAACTTTCTCTACAACTTGTATTATTGTATTTGAAAATATTTTATGGCCAGTAGTGAGAGACTCACCAGGAATGCAGAAAACAAGAGAAAACAAACCTGTCATGCAGGATCAGCGAAAACAATTACCTAATGAATAAATATTCCTTTGTCATGTAATCCCACACACTTCTAAAATATTTTTCTTATCAAAATGGATTAATTTCATTTGACTAATATTTTATCAAATCATATCCAATATTTATACGGGCGAGCTGTGAGAGTATCAATTGTAATCAAGTTTTTGAGACAAATTAATGTCAGACATTCCTACTTGGTTCAGCCCATAGAGGACCATTATTTTTGGCGGGAATGGATAGACAGTGAAATACACACATCATACCTCGTTTCTTTGGGACTGGACATAGAGGTCTTTATTCGACATGTTCACACTACTAATTCTTTTTTTTTTTTTTTTGTAATGCTTTTAATGGCGTATTAATCTTATGATTAAATACTGTTTCAGCAATGTGCGACAATTTTTTCTAATCGCGATGAGATCAATATTCTATAACATTTCTACTTTTTTAAATTCAAATGAAGAGTTTTTGACCGCAAAGATGATTAGTAGAGAATTTGTGTTGCGGTTCGGTCAANAAATAAATATATGTGTATACTTTTATAGTATACTTTAAGTATAGTAGTAATACTTTAAAAAAATATATTATTATATTTATATTGTATTACAATAAAATCAATTAAAAAATTTATTTAAATTCGAAGATAGCATTATCAGGAATTCAGTTTTGGTAGTTGAAGAATTAAAAACTAATTAGTGACCAAAAACAAATTTTTTTTTAGCCAACGTCTCGGCCTTAACACCAGGTCTTTATCAGGGCTAAATATGAAAAAGAAATATACAATAATAATATTTATATGCCTATATGTCATTATCTAACAAATAATGAATAAATACAAATATAAAATCAACTACATAAAATACTTGAAAACTGGATAATGAACATATCAGAGAGAGAGAAAAATATTATCACAAATTAGTTTTTAATTCATCAACTATCAAAATCGAATTCCTGACAATCCTCTCTTCATTTAACGGTCAATAAATTTACTTCCAAATTTATTTAAATACATTTATTCAGAATGAAACTGGGTAAACAGGAACAAACCTTCTAAATTGAAAGGGAGAATAAATATTTAATTAATATTTTTTTACTAAACAAATTTTTATAAATTTAATATCGAATAATTAGCAAATATCTAAGAGAATAAGAAGTCCAATTGCCAATAGTTTAATAATACTTGACTAACCTCCGGGGTATGATTCTCGCTTAGGGTGCGAGAGGTCCCGGGTTCAAATCCCGGCCGAGCCCGTGTACTTTTTTTTTTTTTTTTTCTTACACTTATTTATATTTAGGGAGGAAAATAGTTCATTGATGGGCTTAACTATTGTTTTTTTCTTTTTTACAAACAAAACATAAATATACTTATACAATAAAACGATTATAATAGGTAATAAGAGTCAACTCAGTTATTTTTAGTTTTTTGTTGCATTCTTAATTTTATAACTGTTAATAGAATGTTAAAATTATTTTGATTTAAGAGCTATTAACGTACCTTAATATTTCTTAAAGATGATCCTTTACCTAATCAGATTAAAGTTGTTTTTATTCAAAATAGATTGATAAATTAAGTTAAAAAAAGTAAATCATAACAACAATATAATTACATTTATACTTTAGGTTATAGCTCCCTAGCTCTTTGCTTTTTTTTTTTTTGTATCAAATTCTTCAATAACTGG
>KZ807346.1:775627-815733 GCA_000696205.2 Oncopeltus fasciatus | reverse complement strand
ATATATAAACGTCTATTTCTTTTATTTCTAATGAAAATATAATTGGTCAAATATACTGAAATTATTAGTATTAAAGAAAAAATAATTCCCCAGTTTGAAATTAAACCAGCATCATTTGATTGTCTTTGCGGCTAACTACTGGCTATACTAAGTTTTACATCGAAAACTTTGGAGTTTTAGTGTGAGCCGTAGACGCTGATGTAAGAGATTACGCGGGTTCGCGTCCATAATCAGATAATTTTTTTTTCGTAATTTTATTCGATGATGATTATTATCAGGAAACCTAAATGGTTATCACGTAGCATCGGTCTGTTATTCAGTGATGGAACGGATTCTTCGCTCTTAGTGACTTAATTCTCACACTTAGAGTTTATTGAGATCTCAATAAATAAAATAGTAGGCAAATAAAATAATGATTATAGCCCCTTTCGTGAAGTGTTCGGTGTGAGCGCACAAGTGGAACATCTACATGTTGGATCACTCTAATGCCGCAGTGAGAAGGAAACCCCGCCACAACGATAATTTAACTTGCTCCTCGTCACTCGCAGACACCGTGTGTTAAGCGAAGACTCGTGAACAGACAAGGGATTCATTTGCCACGATGAGGTTCAGGTGTAGATGTGGATTCTGACGGATGTGTGTGGTTAATTCATATTTCTCACGACTGGCAGTTTTCCTCTAGGCGTCTAGGTAGCGATCCCAGACTATGGAGTAAGAGTTGAACTGCAGAACTCAGGCCATTCCTTGAAGAGAAATTTCATGGTTTAAGCTTAAGGTAGTGAATGCGCTTCAGGGAATGATTTTTAAGTGAAATGCCTATGCTTTTAGTAAAACGAATAGCGTAGGTAATCTACAACATCATACATGAATGATAATTTGAAAGAAACATTGTCCATACACAATTTAAAATTGTTGTATTTCTGTATTTTAAATTTTTAAACTTTAGCATAAGATTTTATCTGAAGTACTGTGACCTTTTAACATATTGATTGTTGTTGTTTATCTTTTTATCATATCGTATATATATATATATATATATATACACACACATATTCTTACTATTTTAAATTGTCAATTTGAAAATAAGTAGGAAATTGAAAAGTTAAGAATGATTTCCTTAGTTTTCTTCTGTGAAAATGACTGCTTTCTTCAGAGCCAATCTTAAATTACTTTACTTTATACTATGCACACATATTTACATTAACTTGATTGAAATATGTTCCCGTAGAGAATAAGTGTTCTCAATGCAGCCTACCCACATCATATGCTCCATGAAGGGAAGATGCAAGTGCATGAACTTGCTGGTGTGCGGGAAAATTTCATCAAGAATTGCATAACCTCATCGGGATCGGCTTCAGAGAAAATAGCATATTTCTGATATTAATCAGGGCGTGCCATCATTATTGGTTAGACTATCACACTATCTCTACGCCAGATCTTCATTATTACCCCAACTTCCCGGAGACTCGGGAAATTACTCCCCCGAGTAGTGAGATTAACTTTGTTCAAGGGGTATATTATAAACGTCTGGGCAGAAATATAGAATAATTTGGGTAATTTTTCAAAGTTTTAATCAGATCACCCCCACTGTAGGAAGCAAGAACATTTATCACGTGTCATAATGAGGAAAGGAAAAATATCAACGATTATCCCCCGAAAAATCAAACATTTTCAAGAAAATCAGGATTTTAATTACTTTTATGCACTACTTAAAAAAAAAATCTGCAGTAACAAATATTAAATAGATGAGCCATCCAAACTTTTACACATACCCTTCACCTGAACTTATTACCCCTAAAAGCAAAACGAACATAATTTTGAAATAAGTAAAGAGATACATAGCTACATTTGAATCATTCGATTTTTCATGTGATTCCTGCAAAGTTCTCTACGCGAATCACAATAAAAAAATTAAATAAAATACATAAATAAATATCGCAAAAGATGGTCACGGTTCCTTAGTGCATGTTTGATGTCCACAACTTTGCACAATATATTCTGAGATACCAAATATACAAATAATGCAGATGGACAAGTATCGACAAAATACGTTGAGCTAAAAATAAATACTCTCACGACGTTAACAATTAAGACACGGATACAGGCTTAGTAAAACTTGTTCCCTTCCTTGACAAACCAACAAGCCCTTTTGGTAACGAATCTTTTACGAACTTTTGTGTGAGGTCAGCGGTCACATCACCGTAAGTAACCGGTGATGAAGAAGCTCAAAGCAATATCTTGTTTTAATAAAGATTAATAATCTTTAATGATTAATAAAAGTCATGATCGAATCCGGTAGAAGAAAATATAAATATTGACTAGAAAGTTTTCAAAAAAAAAAAAAAATAAAAGAAAGTAATTTGGTTATTTGATTATTTACATAAATAAAATATATTTGGTTACCACTCGTAATTACATAAAACTGAAGTTATGTCTAATGAGAAAAATATGGACTTTTTTTACTCAAGTTTATGTAAATCTGTAGAAATATCGACGAGAGGGGAGATGTTACATGGAACACATTTTTATGACCACACCTTTATGATGGTTATGATTATGCTAGAAATGGCTTACAATGAAAGCCTAAACGTTGGCAGATAATAAAAAATTGATTTTATTTTTTTATTAATCTTGACTGAATTCCAACTAATTCTCGATTCACAATAGTTTGTTTTTCAATCAACCATGGATAAATAAGAAGTGGTATTCTCTCAAAAATAATTAATTCTGGATTGGTTTTGACTCAACACCATTAAATTAATTAAACAATTCGAGGAAATATATAAATGAAATTTCATGAATATGAAGCAGTTTAATGGAACATTTATTAAATGTAGGGTAACGTTTTCTCTCTAAAAGTCTTTCTTTTCTAATATTAATAATATAATAATAGCTCTTTTAATTATATAGACTCTATAATGAATAAATATGAAGTGGTTTCTGGTCTGAAAATGACAAATTCCATTAGCTGTCTACTTTTAATTGAAGAAATGCGACATTTTTCAAATCATCATTTGAACTCAAACTCAAAGTAACTAATTTCAATATAAATAGAGCAAAATAAATAATCCCATATGAAATTGGGTAATCAGCTACTACAGAAACAAAGTAATTACTTTATGTCAAATTCATTAAAAGCAGATATCTAAATACGATTATGACTAACTATGAAATCTTGTGCGTATACGTCACCGATTTTATCGACCATCTGGGAGGTTAAGGATCTCAGACGAAATAAAATTAAGGTTCGTTTGATAGGATCCACGGATGCGAATATGGGTGGCTTCCGAGGCTTCAGAGGTTGAGTTTCGATCTCCGACGCGAGCGTTCTTTTTGTTTTCTAGAAATTTTCAAAAAGTTTGAAAATTGTTTTGTATTCATCTTGATCACGTAGAATAGTTAATTTTTGGCGAGCTTTTGCACTGTAGAGCCTAAAGTAGAATGATAGCTCATGATCATTGCTCATTCTCTATTTAGCCTTGAAGAAGCCAAGGTGATGGGCGAAAGCTCGGTAAAAACTAACTTTTTCCCTGGTTATTTCCGGTAGAAGTATTTATGAATGCTTCAGGAAACCATGGAAGCCTACATGGACAATTGTTATGTAGTCTTTTTACTGAAGATTAATTTCAGAATCTCTTTAGCGAGATATATAAATCAAACAATAATTCAGATAGAATATATAGATAATTATATTCTTAAGTTGCTTTAAAAATAGAATCATCGGAGCCTATAAGACCCAGGCATCGATTTTGCCGATAGATCCATTTCGATTCTTCAAGCTTAGAGCTTGAGGCGAGTTCCCGCTGCAATATCAAGAAAAAATCACTAAAAGTAAAATTTTAGGGGAGACTTCTCGTCCTTCGTCAGTGAGGAGTGGAAGAGACTATCTTCTCTCCTCACTGACGAAGGGCGAAAAGTCTCCCCGAAAATTTTACTCTTTTTGTGTGTTCACTGCACACTCTATCCCGACTGTTCTTGATTTCTATTTATATCATGTCTCGGATATTGAGGATTTCAGAGTTAGTAAGTGAACTTCTTCTGGGTAAGAGTTCATGTTGTGTAAACGGTAGAACACAGAAGTGTTACAAATGCTGGAAGAATCAGTTACAAATGCTTAAGCGAATCTCCTGACTTCGGTCCCTGCTATCATCATTAAAATAATAAAAATATATTTTTAGCTTCATGTCCCAGATTATGATTTAAAAAAAACATGTGAATTGATTGGTTTATAAAGGTGTTTGGCATATATTATAAAACTTATACAGAGATAATATTTCATTTTTAATAACTAAAGAAATCAAACCATATTTAATGCTTTGATAATTTCATAATAGTAATTTTAAAAAAAATGTTTTGGTACTGGTGTTTTAAATTACTTTTTTGAGTACTGGAGCTCTTACTTTTTTTTAATAATATGATTCATTTGTATTTGTAAATGTAACCATCAGTATATATTTTATTCTTTCACTGTTATTTCTTAACTTATAAAGTGATATGCATGTTTTTCAGTGTATACAATAACTGTTTCATTTAGTCCTGAGAGATCAAATACTGAAATGAAAGAAACTTCATAAAGTGGAAGTGGAAATGAACTTCTGTCTCTTTATTAGGCGGGAAGCAGGCTTCCAGGCGTTGCAATTGCGCGGGAGGTTGAATTTCAACTTTTCTCGTCCCATCCCCGACGCAACTTCAACACTTTCCAACTTCTCTCAGAGAGCCAGATTAAATGGTATCTGGTTGCTACGAATGGTTTGTTGTACCCAGCGGAACTAAAAACACAGTTTCTCAGGGAAATACATTAACACTGATATATAAAGAAAATTAAAATGATGTATTTAAGCCTCATTCAATTGAAATTTCTGTGAAATTAAAAATGCCATCACGAAACATAACACGCTTTTTATCGACCTGTTTCATTGATTGTGAGAACTTTCTGCAAAGAAAATCCTACACGCGAAAGCTGCGTAAACTGTGCGAATTTCTCAACATTATTTCCAATGAATATTTAAATTTAAACTTTCCAAGTCATATGAACCACACTCTTGATGCTTTGATTTCGTGATATTTTGTAAAAAGTAGGCATATTTCTCATTATTCATTTAAAAGAATGTAAATGAGAATTAACAACTTAAGTGGCATTAAAAACCCAAAAGAAGTAATGAAGGTAAATGCTACCGTTCCTCAGAATTGTATAAGGCTGTTCGGAAAGAAAGAGTTGGTTGGGGTTCTCAACCATCCTGAAACATTTTTTTTTTTTAAGTTTTAGTCTCCTTTTCAACCAGTTAGAGTTATGGAGGAGGGGTTATCCACAACTTACCAAACGATTCCATATCTCAGGACAATCTTTTATTTCGCGATAAACGCTGTTTCTGATTATTCAATTTACCCTCACTGAAAAACTACCCCATTTAGCTCATTAGATTCTAATCAATTCTCAACAACTCCGTTTGATGTACAAATATTTCAAAAGTGGGGTGCCCTAGTATCTCTTGATATTCTTAAATATCTTTCTTAATATGCGTGTTTCTTATTCTTGTAATAACGAGGACATTAATGTTTTAAAAGTTGATCTTCCTCTGAATCCCTTTCGGATGGAGGTAATGAGCGACAGAGCTTTTGACAACAACCTAATCCGAGATTTCAATTTCCAGTGGCTTGACAATCAGCCCGGGGTCAGCATCGTCAGTAGGAGAAGGTCTCTTTTGCCAATCTCCATTGTTTCGTAAAGAATAGCGGCTGATAGAGTTTCATAGTCAGATTTTAAAATGTAATTTCACCGTTCGACAGTTAGACAGTTCGACTGGGAAGGTCGGGAGAATTGTTTGCTTCATTTTTTTTTCCTTATTGGGTGTTATTGATTGAGAGAGTAGACTACGATCCTAATCTGTCACTTGCTCGTTATGCCTTTCACTCCTTTTTTTATTAGCTCACTGAGCGGTATTCCTTCCAAACGAGGTCTGTTACAGTATAATTAACTCCAACCTTCTCCTTTGAAGATCTATTTTCAAACTCCTGCCTTTGTTATTGTTCTTACTTTGATCGCTGTCTTCAACAGCTGCTATTACAAATTGAGTTTCTTCGGCTGTTTTTATTTATAACTGTTTAGCATTACAGATTCAATAACTCGCAGTTTTCTTTGTTTTGGGAGTTAAATTAGTTATTTGTTCAAAGATCATATAACAGTGCTGAGGAAATAATCAGGTTCTGGTCCACTAGAATTTATTGAGATACGTTCCTGTGAAAATATTCAGTTTTTATTATAGCCTACGTTTCGGTCTGATTATCATGTCTTCTTCGAGGCAGGAAGCCACATTGCTGTGATAAGAGTAAGGCCAACAGCTACTAATGTAACTGCGCTACTGATTAAATCTCCACTGTACCCGTACTGCTACTGAATTGATAAAAATAAATTCCCATTCATTGCCCTATATAAACAGAAAAAATAAGTTATTGCAAGATTTTACATACAAATTTAAAAAATCCATAATCGCATCTTATGGAAAAAATGAAACTATGATATTGAGTTTTCCTCAGTTTTCCATCCGGTCAGTCTAAGGGAAAGCTTAGTGGTCATAGCTTTTTACGCTCATTGTTCCCTCCGGGATTAAAATTAAATTTCGCTTGTTCATAACTATGAAACTAAAGACTGATATGAATAAGAGAACATTATATATATATGNATATATAAACGTCTATTTCTTTTATTTCTAATGAAAATATAATTGGTCAAATATACTGAAATTATTAGTATTAAAGAAAAAATAATTCCCCAGTTTGAAATTAAACCAGCATCATTTGATTGTCTTTGCGGCTAACTACTGGCTATACTAAGTTTTACATCGAAAACTTTGGAGTTTTAGTGTGAGCCGTAGACGCTGATGTAAGAGATTACGCGGGTTCGCGTCCATAATCAGATAATTTTTTTTTCGTAATTTTATTCGATGATGATTATTATCAGGAAACCTAAATGGTTATCACGTAGCATCGGTCTGTTATTCAGTGATGGAACGGATTCTTCGCTCTTAGTGACTTAATTCTCACACTTAGAGTTTATTGAGATCTCAATAAATAAAATAGTAGGCAAATAAAATAATGATTATAGCCCCTTTCGTGAAGTGTTCGGTGTGAGCGCACAAGTGGAACATCTACATGTTGGATCACTCTAATGCCGCAGTGAGAAGGAAACCCCGCCACAACGATAATTTAACTTGCTCCTCGTCACTCGCAGACACCGTGTGTTAAGCGAAGACTCGTGAACAGACAAGGGATTCATTTGCCACGATGAGGTTCAGGTGTAGATGTGGATTCTGACGGATGTGTGTGGTTAATTCATATTTCTCACGACTGGCAGTTTTCCTCTAGGCGTCTAGGTAGCGATCCCAGACTATGGAGTAAGAGTTGAACTGCAGAACTCAGGCCATTCCTTGAAGAGAAATTTCATGGTTTAAGCTTAAGGTAGTGAATGCGCTTCAGGGAATGATTTTTAAGTGAAATGCCTATGCTTTTAGTAAAACGAATAGCGTAGGTAATCTACAACATCATACATGAATGATAATTTGAAAGAAACATTGTCCATACACAATTTAAAATTGTTGTATTTCTGTATTTTAAATTTTTAAACTTTAGCATAAGATTTTATCTGAAGTACTGTGACCTTTTAACATATTGATTGTTGTTGTTTATCTTTTTATCATATCGTATATATATATATATATATATATACACACACATATTCTTACTATTTTAAATTGTCAATTTGAAAATAAGTAGGAAATTGAAAAGTTAAGAATGATTTCCTTAGTTTTCTTCTGTGAAAATGACTGCTTTCTTCAGAGCCAATCTTAAATTACTTTACTTTATACTATGCACACATATTTACATTAACTTGATTGAAATATGTTCCCGTAGAGAATAAGTGTTCTCAATGCAGCCTACCCACATCATATGCTCCATGAAGGGAAGATGCAAGTGCATGAACTTGCTGGTGTGCGGGAAAATTTCATCAAGAATTGCATAACCTCATCGGGATCGGCTTCAGAGAAAATAGCATATTTCTGATATTAATCAGGGCGTGCCATCATTATTGGTTAGACTATCACACTATCTCTACGCCAGATCTTCATTATTACCCCAACTTCCCGGAGACTCGGGAAATTACTCCCCCGAGTAGTGAGATTAACTTTGTTCAAGGGGTATATTATAAACGTCTGGGCAGAAATATAGAATAATTTGGGTAATTTTTCAAAGTTTTAATCAGATCACCCCCACTGTAGGAAGCAAGAACATTTATCACGTGTCATAATGAGGAAAGGAAAAATATCAACGATTATCCCCCGAAAAATCAAACATTTTCAAGAAAATCAGGATTTTAATTACTTTTATGCACTACTTAAAAAAAAAATCTGCAGTAACAAATATTAAATAGATGAGCCATCCAAACTTTTACACATACCCTTCACCTGAACTTATTACCCCTAAAAGCAAAACGAACATAATTTTGAAATAAGTAAAGAGATACATAGCTACATTTGAATCATTCGATTTTTCATGTGATTCCTGCAAAGTTCTCTACGCGAATCACAATAAAAAAATTAAATAAAATACATAAATAAATATCGCAAAAGATGGTCACGGTTCCTTAGTGCATGTTTGATGTCCACAACTTTGCACAATATATTCTGAGATACCAAATATACAAATAATGCAGATGGACAAGTATCGACAAAATACGTTGAGCTAAAAATAAATACTCTCACGACGTTAACAATTAAGACACGGATACAGGCTTAGTAAAACTTGTTCCCTTCCTTGACAAACCAACAAGCCCTTTTGGTAACGAATCTTTTACGAACTTTTGTGTGAGGTCAGCGGTCACATCACCGTAAGTAACCGGTGATGAAGAAGCTCAAAGCAATATCTTGTTTTAATAAAGATTAATAATCTTTAATGATTAATAAAAGTCATGATCGAATCCGGTAGAAGAAAATATAAATATTGACTAGAAAGTTTTCAAAAAAAAAAAAAAAAAAAAAAAAAAAAAAAAGGATGCGCTGTTTTATTCCGGGGTTATTTTCATCGCAAGAAGAAATACAATCCGACGATCATACATTATTCGATGTTCGATAAAATTCAGAGAACATTTTCACTTTTTTATTTCAACTGGAGAAATAAGTCAGGGTTTCGGCCAGGATAAAAAAAATACTCAGGGAAAGTAAAATAACTAAGCTGATTAGCTCTGCTCTCTAAGACGTGACCATTAACTTCCCTCGGACATCACTATCAATAACTTACAAGTTAAATCAAAAAGTTGGCAATAATAAAAAAATTACCCAACAATTTTGGAGTATTTTATTTTTCTGATACTGGCCGCAACCCTGACTAATTTCTCCAGCATAAAACTCAACGGCCAGCGAACCTCCAACCATTTCTAATTTAAAGTTTTAAAATATCTTAAATATCATATTCCCTCCATTAAGAGTATTAGGACATTCTAATACGATTAAGGGTAAAACATAATATTAAATAAATTAAACAAAACTTTACAAACAATAAATACTAGGGAATAGAATTAAAAAATCTAACTGTCTCAGCCAGGGCTCAAACCTGGATCTCCTGCTTTCCATTTTCAAATTTCCTCCTATCCGTAGGAGATCCAGATATTTTTTTATTCTATTCCCCAGCATTTATTGTTTAAATTTATGTGGGATAAAATACCACAACAAAAATAATATTTATAAAGCTTTACAAAGTTCCTAATACATCTTCGTATTAGAATTTTATAATCTTCGAATTAATTTAAAAGTAAACTTTTAAATGAGCGGTAAAGTCTCCATTTCTGCGTAATCGAAAAGAAAATGAGTGAAATATTGATACCAACATGCCAAAACTAAATTTTAAAAATTTGGGCGACCTCCTGGTAAGAAGGGTGTGTCTTAATATTTTTTGAGAATATAAATGTTTGGAAAAATCTTAATCCTTTCTTTTCCAGTATCTTCTATTAATTTACTCATGAAATTTTGGTAGAGAGGATATTAATCATCTCATCTTAGTCGGATTTTTAATCTTGGACTATCAGCTTTCATTTCATAAAAAAAATATATATATTATATATTTAGATATGTAATACATAGATATTATATTATTTTTCCGGTAAAGGCTGAATGAGAAAAATTACTGAGTACTGAGAAATCAGGATTTCCTTCCAGGAAAGGAGCTTCCATCCTTTTCCTCAATAAGGACACTTCCTAGGAGTGGATAAAAGAAGGAGAGAGTGCTCGGCGGAATAATTGGTCTCGTATTCGCCAACCAAGAAAATATTCCGGCTACGGTTGACTCCTAGTGGATGATTTATTTTCATTTTTGAATTAATACTGAATCATTTTGAAGGAACATTATTGCATTCGTGTATTTAGGGGATGTCGGCGAGGATGTATCCAATCGGGAAAATTATCTACTTCCCTTCTCAAAAGTATTTACTCAGCCTCGCACAAAAGGCGAAGGGCGACGACAGTTTCACTCCACGCCTTGCTCCTGATGAAAGCATAGGCAATACTACTCCGCTTTCATTATTTCATTCTCAATAAAATATTATCACAATATTTGAGAATAGTTATCGCAGTACAGTAAATAAAAAGATAATAGTTATTTTATGATAATCACTAATCAATTGCACATGGTGAGACTACTTGAATAAATCATAAATTTTACGGGTAACGGACTAATATTAGAGACATCAGAATAATTACAATAGAATCTAAAGTATTGATTGCAGATAGAGAACAAGGAAGCCAATGATATCCGTTCGTGCGGATTCAAATCCCATATTTAATCGTTAAATAAAAGCTTGCCCTGAGCCATAGATATCTAGATATATATGATGGCAACTTGTAGATAGCCCCTCTCTTCTAATAAAGAGGATCTGACCATATTGTCCTAAGCGTTAGTATTTATAGCACTAAATTAGGGCCATCATAAAAGTAGCCAAAATATGCCATCATAAAAGATACACCAAAATACTATTATTGAAAATAGTATATGTGTATATCTGTATCACTCAAATAAAACAAACTTTATCTGATTATCGGATTGAAGGCTCATTTAAATGCTTACATCTCGGAGATAACCTCTGCTAACTGAGCTTTATTAAATGCCCACATTTGAAAAACAAACAATTTTTTCTCAGGATAACGACAGTATTTTTAGTGTTGATTCAGTTCTCAACAATTTGCAAACAGTCTTACCCGTCTTACATTTGTATGTTCGTGTTACGTGAATCATGAAACCTAGACATATGAATGAGGTTTGGCATCTGAGCTACTCTGTCTTCCCAATTCCCGATATATACATTTCAAAACAGCGAGCAGTCCAAGTGTGAGGTTCTCATTTAAATTTGTTTCTTTCACGGGTAATTGAGCTTTCCTCGGCATTTCGGGGTTTAGCTTATGAGTTTACAAACGTAATATATATAATCTATATTAATAGACATATGTTGTAATATATATATTGTTAATATTAGTAGAATGAATAATAAGTAGTTAGCAATATATTTTATTATATTTTTATGTTAAGTATAAAAAATTTAAATACACAGCTAACAAATCTTGATGCTTTCAACGTTCATTTAAAACTTTAATTTTTAACAGAATATTACAGAATATTAGGTTGAAAGACCAAAATTGTCGTTTCGATTATTTACTATATTTAAGACTTAAAAACTCATCAACTAACAAACAATTACACTTGGAGGTCAGCCACTTCAAAGCTAATATAACTTTGCTAAAATAAATATTATAAAGATATTATTAAATAAAGTAAAAGAGATTGAAAGACTGAAGTTTTCACAGTTTACTATTAATTCAAAGTTAATTATGTTATTTGTTTAATGTATGTTGATTTAATTAGACGTGATTTATATTATTAATATATTGCTATTTTACGTTTCAATTACCAAGCAGGCTCCTTCAATATAAACTCTTCAATGATTTTAGACATTGATGAAATGTCAACAAGAATTTAAAATCACTGCTCCTTGGTTTTCTACGATTTTCAGGCAGCTGAATTGCGATTACTAAAACTAATAATAATGCTTATTTTTTTTTATGTAAAAAGAAATTTATATAAATAGTTTACCAGATTATAACAGCTTATATTAACTGAGGTAAATTAAAGAATAACTTTTACTGAGAATATTACATTTTCTCATTTAAAGGGCCGTGAACTGAGCTCACAACACAGTACCAACGAAAGGTAGTTCTTCAAAAGTTTGTTCTTCATTCTGAGATCTAGGTCACAAGTTTCTTGAAGAAAACCGACCGGGCTTTTTCCATTCAGCAGACTTACTTGATGGAGTCTGTGTTCGATTCTCACTAGAAGCACTTCCAGGGGTCAGCATTATTATAAACTTTTAGATTTAAAATTAATACCACAAGTTTACTACTGAACTCAGAAGTTGCTTTTATTGCAGCAACATCATATTGTAATTTTGGACCCCCTTGGTTATCCAATGATAGTTAGGATCTAGGACTTCCATTAACGAGTTTATTCTCCCCTCGCCCTAAGTCTTGCAGTTAGCGTACTGTATGTCTGCCATCAACTTAAAATAAATTGTATGTATGTATGTACTTTCTGACTACTGTACTAAATCTCATGATTGTTCTTAAAATTAAAATTATTCACACATCGACAGTTTGTTTAATCGAAACTCATTGTCACTTACACTTCAACATCCCTATACAACATTGTATTCCTTCTAAATCGAAACACCTTTATTGCAAAGACCTTTGTTTCAAGGCTCAAGTTACTAAGTGTTTAGGTTTTTTTTTTTTTGTTTGATCATTGATTCATAAAATAGTAAATAAATCACTTGTTTATAATATTTATCCGTAAAGGTTATTAGTACAGAATTCTTCTCTACTAATAGGTATCTATCCCTTCCAGGGTTTGGTCAAAGTTGATTTTAAAAAAAAGACTATTTAAATAATTGTATTTTTTATTATCTGCCAACGTTTCGGCTTACATTGTAAGCCATCTTCAGGGCTATGCAGAGCATCTGTAAATATATTACGTGTGTGTTGGTGTCTGTACACGTTCTAGCGTTCGCAATTTTTTTAAATAATGGCTGAAATCGGTCGAGAGGGGAGGACGTTGACCCAAATTAATATTTTCCTTACTGTTAACGACACGGAAAAAAATGTATGGGACAAAATATGCGTTAAAATATTATTTTATGCAATTTAAATTTAATCAAATTGAACGAAATTACTAATTAAGAAAAATATTTAAGAATGCAATTAGGGTGTTGGTTTTCATTGCAAAAACTTTAAAGAAATCATTTTTGCGGAAATTTGAATAAGAAAAATGGGGGGGGGGATGATTAGAGGAAACTCAATTTTATAAAAATAAGATATTGTTGCTACTTGAATTACAAAAATGTTTATAGTACATAATAGCGTAAAATTTAACTTTTTAACGTTAATATTTTATATAATTTTTACGAAAAACTTTTATGATGGGAGATATTAATGGGTATAAATTCGATGACTGAGTATTTCTCCCAATTTTCGATCCAGAGCAGTCTAGAGCAAGTTTTAGTATTTTCCCACATATGCTTAAAGCTCTCTTCGGCTTGTAAGACATAATTCGTCATTGCCCCTCATTTTATATCTATCTTTAGTGAAACATATATAATCTTCTGAAATTATGCAACTTTTTTTTTCGTATAGGAAATTGGCAGTTGTCACGTACGGATATGCAAACAAAAAAATAAGTTGAACCATAAAATTGGACTCTTTGCCGTTACTTACATGTATCTTGATGGATACATTGCAAGATTGTATTATCAGGAGCTTAGGTATCTTAGAAACCCAAAATTGTAGTGGGTAATTTAATCTGATATATACAATTTGTCAATAGTATATACAATTCAGCAATGACATATATATACTCCGTGTATCAAACTCAAGAATTATATCTCAAGAAGAACTGATTCCTCTTTTAATGGTGTATAAGATAAATAAAAGATGTGCATAAGGCATTCGTGGTTAGCTCTACCCTCCCACAGGGATGAAATTGACTTTACCACTTTTTATTTTGACTACTATTATAATATTATAGGTGTTATTTCTATTGAACTATTTTTATTCAATTGATTCCATTGATTTGTGTTTCAGGTGCGGCGGCGGTCAGACGGCGGGGGGCTTGGGTGGGGAGAGCTATGTCGGAGGAGTGGGAGACCGGTACTCCCCCGTGGAGAGGTACGTGCCCAGGTACCAAGGCCCCCTCTCGGGCCGCTACTTGGACCCCTACTCCAGGCGGGATCTGTACGTGCCCCCGCCCCGCTACCTCCGCCCCGTGCACAGGTACACCCCCCGACCCACCAGGATAGAGTACCGGGCCCACGTAGAGTACCTCGGCTCCTCCGGCGGAAGGTCAGTAAATCACCCTCCCTCATATCTAGTTCTTCCTTGTCAATTCCGCTTTACAGGGTCACAGCTACTTGAACTTGAAGAAAATGGAGTGCTGCTACGGTAAACTTTTACCAGTTTCCAAGTATGGCTGGACCATATGTAAAAACAAACAAAACATGTACTCTAAGATGATTTTAGTTGGGGTTCGGTCAAGGTAGATCCAAAAAACACAAATTTAAAAAAATGTATTTTTTTAATAAAGGATTATTTGACTCAGTCATGGAAATGTGAACTTAGGGACAGGACGTCCTCTCTCATCTTCATGATAGCCCTGAAGATGGCTTACNAATAAGTAAGGTTGGATGGGATTGCTATCTGTAGCTAACCTGTCTATGGTCTTCGTGTTTCCATGGAAAATAATAGTTTTATCCCCCAAGTCTATTTTATCTATTAGTACAGCGATCATAAAGCGAGCCGAATCACAGTTGTGTTATCGTATTCGCCATAATAATAATAAAAAAATAATAAACCTTTTGCTCTTTTTATTTGTCTTTGTTCTGTTTTTAGTATATTTGTGCATATAATTTTATGTTTATTACAAGCATAATTTTCAAAATCTGATTCCCATGAGATTTGTACGAAAAGAAGTTGGAAGAAAGACATCTAGAGATGTAGCTAGGAAGATCGAACGGTCTAAACTCTCCTGTCTTAAGTAGTTTTATCATCATTACTGCTAGTATTTAAGATGATGTATTCCACTTAAAAATATAAATAATTTCCTTATAACTTGCATCATAACTTGCATTACATAACTTGTATTATAACTTGCATTATAAATGAATAATTCGCAATCAGTAAGTATCTATGTAATAACTGTTACATTTTAATATTTGTTATATTTTTGATATCATTAATCAGTACTAATTTTATAATATTAATTAAAATAGTTAAATATATTTAAATAATAACAACGCCTATAATTATAATATAAAATAATCAAATAATATTAAATGATAAAATGCTAGGGAGTAGAATAAAAAATCTAACTTGTCACAGCCATGGGCTTGAACCTGGATCTCCTGCTAACCGGGCAAGCGCGTTAGCCACTTACGCCACCAGGAGAACCAGCTAACTTATTAAATTCCTGTCACTAGTGTCGAGAGTCTAACCTCCGAGAAAGAAGAATACATCGCCTTATGCTCGAAGGAGCTGACATTGTTAAGCTATTTAACTATTTAAACTATTTAAACGTCACTCGTTATTTTACTTTAATTTTTTATTTTATAAATATGTTTTTACTTTTTTATTGTGGCATATTATCCCACGTAAATTTTAAACGATTAAATGCTAGGGAATAGAATAATATACCACAATAAAAAAATATTTATGTCAGCTCCTACGATGTACTTGTCTTTCTCGGAGGTTAGACTCTCGACACTAGTGATGGGAATTTAATGGTGGTGATATGGATAACGCGCTTGCCCGGATAGCAAGAGGTCTAGGTTCGAGCCCTGGCTAGGACAGTTAGATTTATATTCTATTACCTAGCATATAATCGTTTAAAATATACGTGGAATAATATATCACAATAAAGAAATGAAATAATCAAATAATATTGATATTAATTCAAGTTCTGTCGTACAAGAGCAAATTTTCCAACTCAAGGACCGAACGATTTCAGTTACATTCTCATTCAGGGATAGCAAATGACTAATAAAAAAAGAGCAATGTTTGATTCGAAAGCAAACGAAAAAGTATTATTTAGTTGACCAGCATAACCTTGTAGAAAATTTTCTGGAAAATGATTTCTTATTATTTCTGCATACAATTAAGTTTATTTTGAATGAAATGGTATCGATTTCCGTTTACTTTATTAATAAAAATAAATATTAAAATATAAAATCAATTCTAATTTCTTCTATTCTATCTTATTTTTTCCATTCAAGATGGATTCTCGTTGATATCCCAAAGTAGAACTTAAATGTATTATATTCAGAATAAAAGCCTTTAGTGAAATCCCTCAAAAAAGCTTCTGAATGAAATAAGATAAGTTGGCCAATTGAAGTTATTTATGGAAACTTAAAATTATTTTTGAAGTTGCAAAGGTTTAAATTTAGAGTTTGGAGGAAGTTTAAATCCTGCCAGAAGATGGGACTTTTACTCTAAGTGAAAAGTTTACTTTTGTAAATGGCTTTAAGAACTAAAACTGCAGACATCTGAAAGAAGCATTGTGTTCATTTTGCTTTTTCTTTGTACAGTATATTAAAGGATTTAGAGTCAATAAGTTCTTGAAAATCCAGCCTTTTTATGTGTTTAGTGATGTTTTTTTATTACCTTGTCACCATATTTACCGTTGTTAAATAGCATGTGCGATTACTTATTTTTAGAACTTATTAGTAAGAGTTTATTATTTGTAACTAAAGTTTATTCTTTCGGTAGGTTCGAAATTCTTTCTATTTCAGACGAATTGAAGTAATATTTTTCTTTTTCTCCTTATTGTTTTCTTCATATAAATATCCATTATTTTTTAATGAATAAATTATTTATAATACATAATTCAATTTTAATAAAAAGCACTGATATTCTATATTATATTTGCCTTATTGGGATTGGGTGGATAAAATATTTTCCTTAATGAAACAAAACTCAGATCCTTAAACTATAAATGTTTTGTTATTATTTTAAAATAAATTCGAACCATTAGGAATGAAGCAAAATAGCTGTATAGTGTCTATTGAATGTCTCTAGATACGTAATAAGATCATTGTCATATAATTATTATAAAATCAATTTTGATTTTTTTTCTTTTTTGATTAGAATTTAGTTATACTAAAAACAAAAAAGTTTCAAGTTAATGTTTGTTATTTTCAAATACTCCGTACCATAATCTGTATTTTGCCAAATCGATTTAATTAGCTGAAACACTTTTGCAATGAGATAGTTTGGAATTGTGGCAGCTATAGATATAAAATTAAAATTAGTGGTCTTATCTTTACTGTTTTATATAAATAAGTAAGGTTGGATGGGATTGCTATCTGTAGCTAACCTGTCTATGGTCTTCGTGTTTCCATGGAAAATAATAGTTTTATCCCCCAAGTCTATTTTATCTATTAGTACAGCGATCATAAAGCGAGCCGAATCACAGTTGTGTTATCGTATTCGCCACTCTCGTTATCATTCCTGATGCACTATGACGTCGTGCTGGAGACCCTGGCTCCTCCCAAAGCAATGGAGTCCATTTCCTGCTACATCTCACAGCCCGGGTTCCTATGCTTTCCTCGCTAGGATGTGCTCACCCACTGTCCTTCCCTTTCCGATCTCTCGGTCGAGCCCAATCTAAAGGGTCAGATCTCTCATCAGAAAGAGTTCACCACCGGTCTCACGGTTCGGAAACAGTGACTCGAGCGAGAGAGTACTATTCTCCTTACTGGTCACCACGACCCCGACTATTCTGCCTCTTTTGAGAACGGCCCGCTTCTAATGTTGCCAGAAGAGTTTAATGTCTCTCCGTCCAGTGCTACGTGTGAGAGTACCCCCTCTTCCTAATGGTACATATTATGGCCCCTCTCTTTAAAATTTTGGTAATCGAGAATCCTTCGGCAAATCGTTCGCGCTTCATTGCCTAAACCATCACTGCTCTTCAAATCGAACCATGTAGAGAAGAGGGATTTACAGAATAAATAGAATACATTTATAGAAATGTTGCTTTACAATACAAAATTATCTCTTTTTAAGCGTATTTTTTCACTTTTTAACATTTTTACCAAAGCCATCTGTTAGGGACGATAATAAGATGCGAGTGTAATAGGATAGATCATTTCCCCCTTCCAGTGAGGCTGGAGACAGCCTTGGCCAGCTCGCCTTCGAAACACAACATTTACGGTTCGTTAGATGACAACATGTAACAACTTACTGTTTTCTTTATTAGATGATTTTAGTTGGGGTTCGGCCAAAGTAGATCCAAAAAGAATACAAATTTTAAATAAATGTATTTTTTAAAAGATTATCTGCCAACGTTTCGGCTTACATGTCAGTCATTGAAATGTGAACTTAGGGACAGGACGTCCTGTCTCGTCTTCATGATTGACAAACCTGAAGATAGCTTACAATTTAAGCCGAAACGTTGGCATATAATCTTTTCAAAAATTCCCTTTTTTTTAATTTGTATTTTTTTGGATCTACCTTGACCGAACCCCAACTAAAATCATCTAATAATAATATCTACGGTAAAAAAACTCTCCATTTGAACTTTTTTTGTGTGTGACTCTTTGAAAATGTCAGTACCAGACCTGAAAAATCTGCTTAGTTTAGACAGATCCTGATTGATACCTAAGTTTTCTTGATGCCTAAGTTTAAGAGAAGGAGTGAGAAATGTGGGCGCTGTTAGATCTCCCTGCCTTCAGGAAAAGCTCAATAATTTAGTATGCCCCTCTCGCCTCCTCCTACAGGCCTCTTGTTCTCTCTGAAGTGGTTCATAAAGAATTTGTGCGTGAGCGAAATGTGGTTTTAGTGAAGTCTGGAGAAAAGTTTTTAGCTTAATTCCACCTCTACCTCAAATAAGTTTGAAATTCTCAAGGGAAATTGGTATAACCTTATTGAGGGAAATACATTTCTACGTTAAGTATATTATTTGTTCTTTAAGTGTTTTGGGAATAAACAAATGCTTAGCCTAAATTAAGGAAAGTAGTCCTTTATTCTTTTTTTTCTGTGCCAAGGAAATCAAAATAAATATTTTAATTAAGTCAAATTGTCATTGTAAGCTTCTTTTTGACTTTTTAATGCCATCGTCAGCGACAGAAGCATTTACTTTTAATGTTCTTTTGGGTTTTTACAAAATTTTATTAGTAAATTTATTTTATTTTTTATTTTTCTTTGTTTTTGTGCTATTAGGAAAACAAAACGTGTGAGTGAGTATTTACCTGACATGGAAAGTTCAAATAAAATTTTTTATTAACTACGAAGCTAGGAAATTTGCTGTTTACACAGCTCCTGCGTGTCGGACTATTTCCTCCCCCTCCCATAATTTACTACACTATAATTTCGGTAAAGTTAACTGGGGGGGGGGGGGGGTCCGGATTACATTATAATATGTTCCAGATTCAATAATAATATGAAATTCGAAACTTCAATTAATTCAATGTGACACCCTGTCCTCCACACATCTCTCTTTTGGAGGAGTGAAATGCATATAATAAGGGAGTTGTATTGTGTTGATATCAATTTTAATCTCCCTAATTACCTACTTTTGCCTGTGAAATTAATTTTAAAAAGGGAATATTCCAAAAGAGAAAGTTATAGATGTTCTCCATTTCAGCGGACCTTAGACACTAGATCGAGGGAAGAGTCGGTCGTCAGAAAGTCCGACAGAGAGCGACTGACGTTCCTCGACTTGTATTGTCTGGAAGTTGAAGGAAGTCCTTCTCCATCAGCAGAACTTTCCAAGAGTGTCGAACTTCCCGAACTCCCGTGGCTGACACTGCATTCTCCACACCATCCAGGAGCTGATGGGTCGCCCAGCCGCCCACAATCCATAGTGATCAGCTGGTCAGAGGGGAATTTAGGAGAGTGTAATGGGGGGGGGGGGGCGCTATTCGACATTTTTTGATTGCATATTTCTATTGCTTATCGTCTCGGTGCGTGGATAATTTGGAAGCAAAAACAATGAAGAAAACCAACGAATCAAAAATCATAAAAATGTCGTTTTGATTGATGAACAGAAAACATTCAAGGTGTTCAAGATGGCTACCCTTCTCGTAAACAGAATAAAAAATAAAAATTGCCACCCCACCCTTGAAAGAAGATATTTTTTTTAAATTTCCTTCTTTTCTTTAATATCTCTTTCTCATTTTCTAAGCTATCTTTCTAACTTAAAATTTTTGCTATTTAATTTTAATGTGTATTTGTATGCGTTTTATTTTTTTTTTATACCTGTAAGATTTGCTATATTTTATTTGTTAATGTTGATTTTATAATTTTAATATTCTTACTTTTATTATTTTCATGATATACTTATACACAAATTGTTAAAGGTTATTTTATGTTATTAAGTTATTTTAATTTTGCCAAACATCATTACTTATAATTGTGAATGTTATAACAGTTCGCCCAGTTTCTAGATATTTAGCAAGCGATCATACATTGATCACAATTAGTAACTATTTGTGCTCTTTATTGTAAGAGTTAAGCTTCCTATTTTTTTTTTTTTTTTTTTTTTTTTTTTTTTTTTTTTTTTTTTTTTTTTTTTTTTTTNAGACGGATAACAAATTTGGATCTTTCATTCTATTCCAAGCCATTAAAATAATTCATTTTTGGCTGAAATCGAAAGGGTTAAGAGGGAAACTATAGGTTGAATAGTTGCCAATGTCTTTATTATTTATAGTATTATGATTAATTATTTTTTATATATTATTAATAGACTTATAGCACATAATAGGTGGATAATTTATTTTCAAAATTTTATAATGTATTTACGTAAAAGTCAAATTAAAGAAGATATTTAATAATATAACTAGAAAGGCTGAGTGTTTCCTCCTGTAGGTCATTTTTGGATATTCAAATATAGCTTTAATTTTAATCAAAATACACTGTGTTTAGTGATTCCTTTGCTAGGGAAACACGTATATGAATATGTCAAGTACTCTGAGAATGCAGGAGGAATGTTATAATGAGGTTATTTCCAATGGTCCCTCTTTCGAAAAATTCAATAGCTTTGTACAACGATCACACATGAGAGAGCGCCACGGTAGCTCGTGGAATCCGTTCGGGCCTCGGAATCCTGGCTCTGCGGGTTCATATCCTGGCCAATTTTTTATTAATAAATAAAGGATCTTCATGAGCCACAGCTGTTTAGAATGGGATGGAAACCATTAGACAGCCCCTTCCTTCATGACCCTTAGTAGTTGAAAGATAGGCTAACAATTTATTTTTAAAAAAATTATTAAAAAATACAAAAAATGACGTATGTATCCGTTTTGGACAAGTTCATCAAATTTAGTAAAAGCGTAAGCTACTGCTTGTAAGCTTTGTTTTATCTAGAAGAAAAAGGGAATTGGTTGATTTAGCTTAGTACAAAACGAGCTCATAGGAGATTTAATGCGTGCACGGAGCCTGCAATGTGTTTTTGTTTTTTTTTCAAGTAGTTAACTTCCCCCTTTCTTGACAGTGTTGTGACAGTCTTCAAACACGTTTGAAACTAGCTGATGGCTCATTGGGGCGGTACAGCTTAAATGCGACCTCTGCCGGGCAGGCTTGGAACAATTCCTTGGATCGTTAGTACTAACCTAATACATTATGGCACCATTGGGTTTTATTTTGGATTCTCGAATACTAGACAAGGTTCAAATTCTTAGAAATTTGTTCTCTTATTCAAGTTTTAGAAAGTTGTTTAAAATATCAAGTCCATCTTTAACTGCTATACAATTTCATTAAAGAATTGTCCGTTACAAATACAAATAAATGGCTATTGAAATTCTTAAAAACAATTATTGTAAGAGAAAAAAAAGTAGTATGCTATAATAATATAATAATAATAAATTAAATTGATTATTAGGGTTTATATTGTCCTGTTGGTTACAAGAAAATCAAAGATATTTTCTGACATTAAACCCTGTAAATTTTCTAACAGATCTGCTTGTAAATTACAAGACGGTACAAATTAATTGAGCTCTTAAATTGTCTTAGGGGTAGAAGTAACGAGGTGAAATTAAATATCGACCTCATCGAAATTTATGTCTATTCTGAAGGGTAAATTTACATATTTCATGTTCACGAAATAGCCAAGGGTGTACAAAAATAACTTTTAATTGAATGGAGTAAAAGCACACATAATTTTCTTGTAGGTATGATGACATTGGCTCTACTAAAATAACTAATCTACGAAAATTGGTAAGCTATTTATTTACTTTAATATTCATATAAAGCAAATTGCATAATATATTTTATTTACAATATTATTAATCTATTTGCTTTTCTATGTTCAAAGCTTTGTAATATGTATTATGCTTACTTACACTCTATTACAATATGTATGCTTTTTGATTGTAATTTGCTTTACAATTTATATTTATAGTGATCGTTATTTTTAGTGACTATTTATTTAATGAGCTGCAATATCCGTAATAAAATTATATTATTTTTCTTTAATTTATTTTTCACTTGCTGATCTTTATTTTATTACACTTCATGGAAGAGCTTTTATTGCCTATATTTCAATTCTAAGTCATCCATCAATTAATTTTTTTTTCGATTACTTTAAGGAACATAATATTATTTGTATATAAATATGTACTGCACAAGTAATTTTTAAAAATTTATATAAAACGTAGAAACCAGTTTGAATAGTCTTTCCAATTTTTTAATATTATATAAAGGAATATAATATTCTAATAATTCAATATACTGGAGGTAAAAACCGGTTAAAATTTAATTGATTACATACAATATTTATTTATTGGGGAAACTTGAAAAGATTTTTATTATATGATATTGTAAATTATTTCAGTCCCCTGCGCGAGAGATGTCGCAGACTTATCTTGCTGGAGAAGCTGCGTCAGGAATATATGCTCAGGGAGAAGGAAGAATTACGATCCGATATAAGGCAAGCCAAAAATAAATGTGTTTTAAAAGTAATTTTTCTGCCAGGGTGAGTCAGGAAAAGTCGTGTTTTATATAGCCATTGAGAAAACATATTCTTCTGATTAAGAGGGTACTTTTCTATAGAACATTAGAGCTCTCTGATACAAACTCGACCATCTTTGAGAATAGAAATGAATATTTATCCTCATTTAAGATGTACTAAATAGAATGCTACTATAAGCTTTCATGCAAGAAAAAAAAATTGTTTTTTTGTCTCTTGACTTTTATATTTTTGATATTTTATATCAATTCTGTCACTTATAAAGTATGGTATGTAGGCTATTTGTTAAGAAGGAAAAAATAACTTGTGAATAATATGAATGGCTTTAGTAGAATGCATCTCAAAATCATTTATTTCCATTATATGGTGAAATATGTTCTGTCTTTCGATAAGGAAACATACACTTCTAAATATTCTTATAATTATATCATTCCATTGTTATGATTTCAATAACTTACCTTTCCAAAAAAAAAAAAAACATTATAATAAATTAAACATCAAAAGTTGAAAATTTAGTTCAAATAATAAATAAATAAATAGCAATATGTATAAATTCATAAAGATTTATTTAAAATGTTTTAAATTGCGGACTATGGTTCTGATTATAGCGCAATCTATGAACCAAAAAGTAGTTTTCGCTTACTTCAGAAATTCATTCTATTAGAGAAGTGGGGTGATCTGTCAATCTATTTCTATTTCCTAGGGATCTAGTCTCTGGCCCAAAAAATAATCTACGGCAAAGTATAAATAGTTATAATAAGAAAGTCGGGCATATTTTGAGTCTGTCTGGGCACCTGAAAATAAACCGAGTTGCGTTATAGTTATATAAAACTTAAAAATTGTCTTAAACAATAAGTGAGATAAATGTTTTCTTATGGTTAATTACTAAATAGTAATTATGTATGATTGTTATTTGATAAATTTCACTAAGTTTTCATATTTTATATAATGATTAATCACAAATGTATTTTCTTTATAAACCTAAAACGAAATGTTTTGGCTACACCATTGTCATATGAGTGTTTGCAGTCCGTGGTGCTTAAAAGTCATATAAGAGTCATTAGTACCAAACACGAGTCACTGCTGTGAAAATTATATTATATATTTGCTATTACATAGTAGCTCATTTTCACTTTTCAATGTGATGCCATTTAATTGGAAACATTTTTTTCTGTTGTAAATGCAAATAATAATAATTATGATTGATACAAAAAGTATAAATATTTATGGTTAAATTCACCAATTGAGCTTATTATTATTATATTATTAACAGAATTTGTATTATTGTTGTCGTTAGCGAGAATGCTATTCTCATTGACTGGCAATGATGATGAAAATAATGCCCCCAAATACGGTCGCTATTAATAGCTTAAGTAAACATGTTAAAATTAAACATATCACCATTATTATGAATTTTATACTTTAATTATATTTTTCATNTCGTAACAGGTTTTTTAAAAATTAATTTCTATATATTCTAGATATCACAATTGTTAGACACTAATATGTGATATATAGATATATATATATGTGTGTGTGTGTGTGTGTGTGTGTGTGCGTATATTTTACTGTGTGTCCAAAGTAAAATATACATTTTCATAAATTATACACAGATATGTTTTTATGTCCAGTAAAAGTAAAAGAAGTTAAGCCTACCATATTTTTCATGACTCACCTAGGCGACAGAAAGCGCTCTATTGATAATTGTTCAGGCTTCATGAATAAAACATTGAATTAGTGAGACTTATGTCACTAATTAGCTATTCAATAAACATTAGAAATTCCAAATCAAATAAATATTCATTCTGCTCCAGTTGAGACTTTATGGTTTATTATATTTCTTAATCACTCTGCTTTTGCTTTGACTGAAATTAGTAGTTTGATGTTTTGTTTTTTGCATGCTTAGTCAAAAATATTTAAATAGAACAATACAATATTTATTATTGCCTTTATTATTTTTCAGAGAACATGTTGCATTTGAATCACTTATTTAGTTCTAAATTTTTACTTTGCTTACACCATTTTTGTATAAAGATTATAATATCGAAATTATTTATTTATTGTAACTAAAATTAAAACAATAATTCTAAACATACCATTACAGCGTACTACATACCAAATCGACCAGTTTCAAAGATAAATACAAATTCTTAACTAGCTTCTATGTTTTTTCTCTAGTATTTGGTAAACTTGAATTTATAATCACCTCATAGCATCATGTCTCAAGCAAAAATACGAGAAATTATTATTAAGTTTTAATATAATTCATAATTTTTTTTTTTAAATAAGGATGACAAGTGTTTAGATTATCTAAAAAACATCACTATAGATATTACTTTTTTTTTTTTTTTTTTTTTTCTAAATAGTGTAGTGTCACGGAATGAGGTTTCGTAAGGGAAATATAAATGCATGTCCTGGCTTGGTAAAAATAACAGTCAGGTTAAACCGGAGCAGAAATAAGTCAAAATGCAAAAATTCCTTCTCTTCTTTAATGAAAAAAGGAACAAATAATTTCTTATGTCATTTTTCAAATGCTCAAAATTGTTGGCAGAAGAGTGCTTTGAATTGAAGACATTCAAATTCTGAATTCAAGCTTGGTCCTCGCACAACTATGTTCAGCGTTTTTAAAGCTCCGGATGCCACAGTTCTACAAACTTTTGGCCTCGACTTTTTAAAAAGAAAAACCCTTAGCTGCCGCGTTGCTGAAATATTTATTTAAACCCAACAACAAACTACAATTTCGTACTTTAAACTTCTCATTGTAATTTCTCGCTCTAAGAATCACGGTGTCCTAGTATTCAGTACAAAATTGGTATGTGGCGTAGGAATCCGAAACTTCGGATCCTTAAATTTTCGTTGATGAGAAAAAGTGTAATAGAGGATGACTTACTATCTGAAGTGGTTTGGAAAATCTCTTTTCGCCGATATATCGGCCGAAATAATTAACCCATCGCAATGAAACTAAATACGTTAAAATAAAATCTTATTTTAGTCAGTTGAATTATGTTTAATGATCAGACTATTGGGAGTGAGGATATATTTAAAATCCCCCCTTAATAAAGTTTTTTTATTTACATTTTTTAATATAAATCTATTATCTTTTTTTCTTTTTTCGGATTTGCGGCATTGGCCGTTCTCTCACTCATGTCAATGTCAATCACAGCCATTGAACAACATTGTGAGCAATTACAAAATGTAAACTTACTTACAGAATGTAATAACCAAATAAATAATAATAATAAATAAATAAAGAAAGAATTATTGGATGTAATTGTACGCCATACAAGACGAGAATAGTGATGCAGAAATTGAATAATGATTCAATAATGTGTTTTACTACAAAAAAAAAAAAAAAAAAAAAAAAAAAAAGAAATGCATCATTTAGAGTTTTGTTTAATGATAGAAACTTTGCATTCACGTCCACTACAATACATTCTTCTTTAGGCGTCGAAATCTTTGTACAACAACTGATCGGAGAGCTTACAAATGCAGCCGCCATATAGCTTATATTCTTCGTCGCGAAAACATAATTATAGTAAATATTACTCTTTCAAATACATTAGAAAGGGCGGGATAACCATTAGGCTATTGATTACAGTAATAGACAACGAAAAACTAGCCAGTGGAAAACTGGCGATGATAATCAAGGGGTCCCTGAAGCATTCGGTAAGAATTTATCTGGTTGAAAAATGGGCTCAATTTTTCGTAAATCGCCTGAGAATAAATGTGTCCTAAGTAGCACTGATAAAGCTTCTCCAGGTCGTAATATTTACGTGTATATATCGATCTGATAGCGAAGGGAGCATGTTTGGAGCTTTCTGTACGTTGAGTGACAGCTCTTGAGCCGGGGGGCTTGAAACTAAGCGTGGAAGCACGGATGACGCGAGCGATGACATCGACACTGACCTTAGCACTGTCTACCCCAGTGAATTTTCTCCTCCTTGCCAGAGTCAGAATGGTGCTTCTACGACTACTCACACAGAAAATTGGGAATAAGATTGGTACAATAGCTTACGCATTCACGGAGACAAATTCTGCATATTGTGAATATTTCGCTGATTACTTTTACTCATTAATGTAAAGGTTGTTCACAGTACACAAGCAAGTAGGAACAACACTATGTGAGAACATTAAATACTTAAAATTCATTCTATCCTTTGCAAAAATATGTAGTCATGGAGAATTAGACAGATTTCTCCCAATTGCATGAGAAATCTAAGAAATAGTAAAATGTAAAATATTTTTTGATGTAGCAAAGTATTAGCAAATTGTGGTTTAAAGCAATATGTGATAAAAAGATCATAACAAGAATCTAGGTTTCCGATCTCGCCTTCCTCTGGTACGTGTATTTTCCGTGAGCCCGATTAAACTAATGTTTAGTAAGTATGTTATAGATTCCTGTCAATAGATTTTGAGCTCTTTAACACAGGAGAGAAAATAATTAAATAATTACATATTTTATATTTCAAAATTGTGATTTGTAATCGTCATTATAACTCAACGTGATTGGAAAAAAAAAATCATAAAATAAACAGAAAATTATTTTTCAAATTTACGTAAACAAGCCATATTTTATTTTATTAAAGATCAAGAAGTTCTCTGCTTATTCCTCGTCAGTAAGGCTCCATAAGGACTTGGTTTCCTTTATTAACTTCTGTCATACTTCTGTTTCGAGCGCGTCTAATACTAATTACCTCTTTAATAAACTCTTCTTTTGACTCCTCCGAGCCTGCTCTATAATTAAAATCCTTTACTAATTATAGTATGTGTGGCCAATTCCTCTTTAGTCTATTCATATGATTTTAGTTAATTAATTTATAGAAAACTTTGGCCGAGGTCTATAAACCCCCACGTTCTCCTCATTACCCTCTTATAAGTTTTAGCCGAAGCTTTCTTATAGGTGCTAATCACGGTTTTGTTTTACCCCCAGTGGTTGAGGACCCTTCCTTTAGGGGTAGAAACAAAGCCCGCAGGAGTGCTTTACTTTGAAGAAAAGCCATTGACCTAAAAAGTGTTTGAGGTTGGCTAACCCCCCACCCCCACCCCTTGCCAAGGCATTAATTTAGACTTCTAATTCAGGATTAACTCCTCCCTGCTACGAGAGTACAACCACTACTGGTACTTTTCAATCATGAATAATTAATTGGACGTCTGAAAATCCTTAGAACTTCTAGTTCCTTGTGTTGTCTAAGCGACTGCAAAGTTCCAACACTTGTCCACGGCAAACTGGAAAATCAAGTGAGAATCCTGTTTTATTATATTTATTTATTTTTTTTTTTTTGTAAATTAACATCACCTCTCACCTTTTACTTTATTTGATTTTCTTTATGCTGCATGATCATCAGCATAGATCACGGAGGAGTTCCATAGTGATGAATTTCTGTACAAGCACTAATACTCCAGTACTGCTGAGAGAGAGAGAGAGAGAGAGAGAGAGAGAGAGAGAGAGAGAGAGAGAGAGAGAGTAGAATCGCGAATAATAATAAGAACTTTTTTACTCAAAAAATTCAAGGGAATAGAATAAAAACATCACACTACCTCAGCCGGGACTCCACCCGGGTCTCCTGCTTTCCAGGCACTTATGCAAACCATTACAGCATCTAGCCTCGATAATGTAATGGTTAGCATAACTGTCCGGAAAGTAGGAGACTCTAGTTCGAGTTCCGGCTAAGGTAGTAAGATTTTTTAAATTCTATTCCTTTGCATTTTCTGTATATAATTAACGTCATTTAATATAAATGTTATAGCATGTTTTAATTTACATCTGTTTATTTACATATGTTTCAACATATTTTAATATTACTAATATATTAATATACTATATTAACGAAGGTAATAGACTAAATTTTGGTCTCCCTCTAAATTTTAACTCCTCCCCGTCAATAGATTTCAGCCGTAAACTAAACGAATTTCGTTGCAAAAACCGAAAACTGTGGTTTGTAGAGGATTGACAGACACTCAAACACACACACACACACATTTGTATACAATAGAGTAAAAATAACCTTAAGGATAAAGTAATAGAGCAAACCACTATACCAAAAGAAGATGATTTGATTGAAATAACTTTTTTATTGGTATAATTAATTGTGCAATTAGATATATCTTTGATATTTTTTTGTGTTAACCAATCAGAAAGAGATTTGTTAAGAATAAAATATGATCTAATAAAATATGATAGATAAAATATTTTATCTATTAAAATTCATACATTGAAAGCAGAGGGACCACACATCTTTAATACTATTAAATTTTTTACGATAAAAATGTTATCACAGTACACATCTCTAAAATAAAAATAAACATTGACTGATCTAATAGCTGAGCAAAAACCTTATTTTTCTGGAAATTTCTTTTTCTGAAGCAAACGTTTCTCATCTTTGATTTCTTTGAAATTTTTACTGTAACATATTTTCGTGGCCAATCCCAAATATAAAGTACAATCTTTGACTGATGATTAACAAAGAAAACTTTCTGTTGTGTTGTACAGTGAAGTGCCCTTCCCTACGTATTGATTTTGCCAAAAATACATACAGCTCTTCTACTGATCATATTTTTAATTTCATTGTGACCTATCCAAAAGGTATCTCGTACGTATGCTACATTCACCTACAATGGTAGTAGTCGTATACCCTCATATGCTCTCCCTCGCAGACCTCATCTAGAAACTAGACAAATGTGTACTGGAGGCCTTAAACATAAACATCTAATATATTCTCGAATTAGAATTTTTTCTAAGAGTAATAATTATTTTCGCAAGTCATAAGTAAACTATACTTCTCCTGAAATCGGATGAAAGAATGGCTGAAGCACATTGAATTAAGGTATGAATGATAAAGTAACGGAAACATATCAGATGTGAACAATGCTGTTTTGCACACACACACACACACATCAACAAAATATCAATTATAATTATTAATTTAAAGCAAAATAATGGCCGAACAAGCTGGATATTTCATTTTCTCAAAGATAGAATGTAAGAGAAAAAATGTCATAGAACTCGATATATTCTAGATTTATTGTCAGTAAAAATAGCATTTTCCACTTCTAGAATTCTCGGGGAGTACAGCTTAATGTTGATGAGTTATTTCCAAAAATAAGCAATACGGCCATCACGTAAACTTAAATATATTGAAATGCATAGTAAAGGCCGCTTACTAAATATTAGCATTGGTTATGAGATGGCTGTGGGTAACACGATAACCAAACTGCGCATTAGGGTCGGCGGACTTGGCTATGTAAGTAGGGTGGGGAGTGGGCAGAGCGTACACACAGCCTCTCTAGATCGATGTGGGCGCCACGACCTAGCCCTCTCCCCACCCCTGCACCGCACAGCCCATCGCTTATCTCCCGTCAGCTGTATAGCCGGCCTCCACTTCCTTTTCTCTCGCCTCACTACATCTCCTCCAGAGATATGATGGGGCGGTTTTTATTGTGCGTGCACACCTGTGAGGCCACACAGTTTGTTCAACGTACCCCGAAGATGTTCCCCGCTAGAGAACATTTGCTAAATTTGAACGCCAGTTTTTCAATCTACGTTATGTCTACCTCTGGTACTCGTTGTGAACTGAGAGAAGGAGAGCACACATTATGGAAATCTAATTAACAAACCGGCAATTCGTACCATTAAGAGTACTGATTAGGGACGACTAAAGTCGTCAGACCCACAAGACTGCTGACTACATCTTTGATACACAGCTATAATCCTCCAAATCAAACATAAATGAACAACAAGAAAAAATCAAATTTAACTGCATTATCTATTACTAATATATAAACTTTATAATCGATTTAAGTGACAACTTAAGATGACTGAAGATGGTCAGTAAACAATTTTCCGAGCACTATGATATCACCTAGGTATATGAGACATATTTCCCACGATAAGCCGCCCCTTAAGACATTCCTCATCAGTCAGTTTCATGGGTATTGGTGAAACCAATCAGCACCATGCCGCACTTGAGCCTAATGAAAACTGGCCTCTCTTTGTCTTCCAGACTCCAAACCCATCTGCCAGTATCCTATTACATGAAAGACTCCCAATGCTGATGCACTTTGGAGGTCCGCGCAGAAGACGGAAGCCTTTATTGACAACGTCTATCTGTGGACCATTGTTTGAAAGCGACTTCAAGTGTTCCCAAGTACTGGAATGGCGTAATGACCTGGTGCTCTTGAAACAGCGGCAGGCAGACAGATGTCTTCTCTGGTTTTTTCGTCGCATGACCCTGGATGTGTACAGTCATTCATCTGTGCGTAGGTTATAGAGAGCCTCTACTCTTCACTTGAATCTTATTAGGTATCTTTCTCACGACTCCTTTTGGATCGAATCTACTTTTTCCTTAAAACTAGATTTCAAAATAGCGAAATCATTTCTACACTAACTTCTCAAATTCACTAATAATTCACTCTTTAAAGTATCTCTGTTACACATAAACTTTAAGGCACTGTTAACTTCATATTGAGCGCCCTAATACCTTCAACTAAAACATCTCCATAAATTGTTTAATTTATTTTCTGGTGCATTAGAATTATCTAACAATTTATTTTCTATGGCTGTAGAATTGTTTAAGAACCTATTTTCTAAGACAATATAGTTTTCAGTAAATTTATTTTACAAAGCATTAGAGTTTTCTAAAGGCACTTTTTCTAAAAGTGTTGATACCTTATTTAAATAAGTTCCAAAAATAAACGTTTCTGGATTTTTTCCTCCTTCTAGTAAAGTTGGATAAAATGGCTATAGTCTTTTAATTTAATATTATTAGAAGGCTTTTTATCCAACATTAACAGTTACTCCCTATAGTTTCAATTAAAATATATACCGATTCTGCCGTGTTACGAAGTATGGGTTATGTAAATAATTACTACAGCAGAATTAAAACGAAATATAATTCATTGTATTTTACTATTTGATATGCGATTTGTATTATTACTAATGCAATCGTCTTAAGATTATAAATCAAGTAACTATGAAATAAAAACTACAAACTAATAATAATGAACTAAATTACTTACCGTTTCTTCTTCCGGGTTGGACCGTGTCAAGTTGTTGATAGTTGCCGAGCTTTCGCACATCATGTGATGGCTTCTTCAGGGCTGAAAAGAGAATGAGAGCTGTAAAAGAGAGATTAAAAAATCCAGGTGTTATATAAATACCAGGTGGTGTATAATTCCGGCGCGGTCTGGTCCTTGGGCGAAGCCTGCTTTCCCATTAGTTGATACTGTCTCTGGAGTAGTCAGGTAGCTGGTCACTGATTGGTTGGATCCTCTTGTCAATTAGGGCTGGTTTCCAGTTTTTGCTCAGTCTTTATCCGTCTTCTCTGTTGATATTTTTCGGATTCTTGGTTATTTAATTATTAACCAATGGGAAAGCAGGCTAATAATAACTTTTCTATATTACAATGAAAATTGCATGCATTGATTTGCCCAAAGACATGACGGTTGCTGGAAAGAAGAAGGAGACGTCTAAGAATGGGAGGTGTAGGTTTGATTTTGTAGGAAAGTGGTTCTCCAGTGGCCTCCTTGACCACAGCCTCAAGTCCCATAGTTGGTGTTGGATGGATGGCAGTTAGGTACCTATCGGACAGTACTGGTGGTTGGTTGGGTGAGGGATGCGTGGGAATTCAGCTTTGCATGCTAGTAGGAGATATGTGTTAGTCTCCTGGACTTCAGGATATAGCTTTCCAATCTTCTTCTAATTACAGGAAGATAACTGCTGGACGGAAAAATTTAAACTGAGGAAAGAGGATGCAGGGGAGGGTTTTGTGTGTACGAGAATTCACCGTTACCTTAGTTCTCCTCTCTTTTTCTAACTCTAGAAGTTTCTGAATTTCATCTGCTTGTGGTTTGCTCTCATCTTCAAAAATTATTTTGAAGAGCTTTGTCATAATCCATCTTATACCTTCAAAAAGTTTTTGGAAAATCTACCAATATATCTTCTTTGTGAATCTCAAATTTTAAAGAGATAGGATCAAAATAGCTGGCTGTTCTAAAATTTTGCGTTTGTTCTTAGTGCTTACAACTACTTTTTGTACTGTTGATTTATCTTCATAGGAAATATCCATCTGAAACATTCTGGTAAGGTGGATTATATCCCCCCCCCCTCTCACGGCTCCCCATAGGACTTTATTCTTACATTTTGTTATTCAACTTATATTTTCCCCATATAGGACTGGTTGTCTTGGCTCATTTTTCTGGTTGTGCTTTCTTATCAGCTCTTATCTAGTTTCCAGACAGAACTGTACCGGTTTTGAGCCTGTTCTTTCTGTAACGTGCAGCCACTCTTATTTGCTCTGGTCCTGCATCACAACCTGATCTTTTCGTTATTTCCAATGTATCATTTTGGATATGTTTCTCCAACCCTGGAAACAACGATTACCTCTGGAATTTGTGACATTTAGTCTCTCAGGACACCAAGAAGCTTCCCTTTACATCCAGTATAAACAATTTCGGAACTTAACGGTGACCTTTGCCCCTTGATGCAATCGATCTATGATGTTCTTCAATCCTGTAAGAACTCCTGCTGCATTCAATCGTGTGCGAGGTTGCTTTTCCTTGCAGTTTCGTGGAGAGATTGCCATACCGTATACCCCTTACGCCGTTCAATCACATTTTCTGCCCATATCATGAAGAGTTTCCAAGAACCTGACTAACTCCCAGGTTAACGAGATTATTATGATTAGATTGAAGTATTCATCTTGCTTGGCTTGCATTCCTAATTTGACTCTTTGAGATTAAAGCAATCTATAAGGTTTATTGTTTTTAAAGTGGTACACCAATTATATGATATTAGATATTGGCAAGTTATTATGAAGTAAATAAATTTACGTATGCATACCAACAATTTTATTTTGATATGGCAGGCTATTAAATCTTATCTAAGTGCATTTTCAGAATTACGCTTCTTTTCCATTCTCTCTAGATTTATTAATTTATTTTAATTTTTTATCTTATAAATTCCATAGTATCCTAATGCAAAGAAATTACTATCTATATCCACATAATAACTATTTGCATTACAACAACACATTACACCCACCATATGGAAATTCTTCTTCTTTAAATCTCCCTGGCGTTAAATGACTAAAGGATGACACGCCATTAAAAAAAAAATAGAAGATATTTTGATGTATTAAGTTGGAAAAAATTTATAATGGGTTAAGTAGGTATTATATTAAGCCGCCTCAAATATAAATCTTGTCATTTTAAAGGAATTCTATTTATCCTAGACTTTATATCTCATTTTAAACAAAGTATTGGCCAATGCATTTAGAGAAATCTCCTAACTAAAACATAAACATAATTACAGTTCGTCCTTTTGTAAGTCAAAACCATCTAATGATGCGGTTAAGTTACTAAAAGGAAATTTAATATATTTAAAGGAACAATTTTATCAATATTACTATTGCATGATGATTAGGGAACGGACAAAATCTAGCGAACCAGAAACGAAGAATCTACTCTGGTCAGCTGGGTCCATGCCAGGATGGCATTTTCTCTTTTTCCATCTGTCAATTGTGGTTCATGAGAGAGCTAATTCTGCAAAATTCGAAGGAAAGGAAAATTTATCTGTCCTCTCCTAAGTAACGTAAAATATTGTTACATAATTATTGTTCATGAAGCTTCTAATTGTTCTATATGAATAAATAATAGCACAATGTCTTTTATTTACCACTAGCGGACCCGGCAAACTTAGTTTTGCCAATTTTTTTTTTTTTTAGGGCGTTGCAGGCCCTAAGCAAATATTAGTGTTGTATTATCACACGATTTAAATAGAGCTTTTAACGAAATTAACGGCCTTCAAATAAAAATTCATGGACTACCTGTCATAAAGTTCTTTCACAGAATAATTTACATATAGTGTAGATATGGGCTCAATCAAAAATGAAACACATGTATTTAAGGCAAATTGGAAATGAAAATTTGATTTTGCCACGCCGCTCCGCCCGCAGACCGAAAATCAAAAATCAGACTTCACAGTGTCACCCGCCTCAATATTCTGAGGATTCCCTTAAAATTTCATCAAAATCGGTCCAGCCGTTTTAAAGTCCATACGTTACATACATACACACATCCTACTTTATATATATATATGGATAGATTTACAACATTTTCAGAAAACATATATAAAAATTGCATTCTTCGTACTCCTAGAAGAAGTGAAAGTGTGAGGATTCGGCCCCATTGTTGGATATCAATAAATGATCAAGGCTATCAGCAANTATATATATATATATAGATTTAAGGCAAAAAGGTATTATTACCATACGGGAACAAGACTTTTGAAGCCAATGAAGTACACACTAGTAGTCTCTATTGCTTTCGTACCGATTACTAGATCAGTAAATGCTATTACCAGACCAGTAAATGTAACCTACTGGGCTACAGAAGAGTTGTAATGACCAAATTTCCTCAGGTCACTCATGGCTTACCCATGGATTCCTAATGGCACCCCGCCAGGATGTGACGTCGTGTCGAGGTGACTATCTAACTGTCAATAATATGTTGACTGATCTTTCAGCAGGGGACCAAATTAAAATTAGAAAGCATTTCTGAAATTTTAGGAGATATAATACTAAAATAATAAAATTCCATCTTATAGCAAAATAATATGACAAAATTCGGAATCCTAATTAATTAACATTTTTAAAAAATTTAGTTCAAATTAAAGAGCAGTAAACTTAAAATGACGCCTTGTTCATGGGAAAATTTTTATCTGCAATTTTACCTTTACTATCCCTTTATTTTAATAGAGAGTTTTTTCGAGTTTAAAGACTATTAAAAAGCTACGAGTTCTGATACCTCCCTTGTGATATGCTGTATTATCCTGCACATGTCAAAATAAATAGAGTTCTGCTGTATGCGTTACTTAGGAAGCATAAGGAAGAAAGATTTACAAAGCTTACGTGTAAATATTGTATGTAATAAATAATATGACTTTACTAATCTTTCTGAACCTTTAAAATTTTTACTAAATGTATTTAAATCACTATAAAAAATTTCTCTTACATCACTTTTAGACTTAATTTAATAAATTTAGTAGCTTTATATTTAACTATGTACACACACACATATATACCATATATATAATATATATATATATATATATATATGTATGTATGTAGGGTAAAATCTAAACTCTCTTTCTCTAATATTTAATAAAAAGAAATATTAAAGTTTGAAAAATTTAAAAACCGCAAGAATTGATATTTTATTATTTCTAAAAAAATATTTATCCCCAATATGGGACGAAAGATCACACAGAAGTATGCTTTATAAATTGATCTGTTAAATGATTTATTGGATACCGCATATTATCTAAAAACATTATATTTCACATGGTAAAAATTAATTGTGTCACTATATCACTCTCTCTCAATCGTGTTTCTTATAAATCCGATGAAAATGGGTTAATTTTTCCTTTCCCTAATCTCACATGAATCCAAGGATGAATAACCTACATCATCATCATGTTCATCATGGATAATATATAGTATATATGTAGTTATATCTCAGCTGTGGACAGTTGCTTTCGATCAAGATGGCCCATGCAGCAGTTGTAATTTCAGCTGACATAGCAATGCCGTAATGGCTGTTACCTGAGCCGCGAATCTGAGATGTATGGCATATATCAGCCCCTGTTCGACCCCTCTGACAGTGGATTCCAGTCGTGTCAAGGCGGTCAAGTGGTATGTCGTTTTACAGAAGTATATCTGGCCTAAGTGCGGCTCTTGGAACCTCTTGTCAAAGACTTTTGTCAAAATGTTTTTGGTTTGATGTCGTTATTGTCCAGAGTCTCGGTGCTCAAAATGGATGCAAAAGACCTCACCTAAAATAAAGATGTTGCTAGATGAACTTCTTGTTTAGCCAATTTTATCGAAGTCCTTTTATCCTTTTAGTATTTTATGAACATATCATTAATATATAAATGTTTTCCTTGGAAAATAACTTATCTAGCACATAGATCACAATACCTTTATAAAAGCTCTCAGTCCAAATTATAATAGTACTTGAAAGACTTAAGACAGTAATAAATAAATAAAATTATAATTACTCGAACTCCATGGATGTTGGTACAGACAGTGTTATAGCTCATGGGCATTTATTGAACTTTATATTACTATATACATTTTTAATGGTATTTTACAAGATTAAAGTCCATACAAATTATTAAGAAGCCATTATTCTTATGGTACTTAACGGACTTATGGCCCAAACGCTTTATGTAATTGCCCTTTATCTTGATAAAGATACTTATGGAATTGTAGACCATACAGTATGTGTGAAGTTTTTATTTGGTACTTTTTTCCTGCCAAAATTTCACATTAAGAAGACATAGATGGTATTTAGGTAGTATTTATTTTGCTTAAATCAACGCAACAAATGAAAGCCTATGAAGCTAGTTGATCCACTTACAGTAGATTTTTGGGCTTAAGGACTACACAATAAATGTTGTACTCTTTTCCTGGATGACATTACTTGAAGCTTTTATAATGATTATAAAATCATTATATATTTTATAATGATGATTTATCATTAAAGCATTTATGCTCTTCCTGAGCCTTGGTTGTTTAGACTGGGTGACTACCAGTAGATAGCCTCTCTTCCCATTACCCTAAGTGGTTGAATGGGAGGCTAAAATTTACAGGTTTTTCCTAGTAATTGATAGCACTGCATATTTGTATTTTTTTAAATAAATTATATTAGTACTTTTTATACCAAGAGCCCACATCTCTTTTAAATAAACCATCTGGGGATTTTTGATATTACAACATATTTATTGCAGCTGGACGTGTTTTTACTCGTAGAAACAAGTACATCAACGTAAAAATCATGAATCAAGTTAAATTTATTAAATTTAATGTCAGTATTTAGAGTCATTTTTTTATTATTCTACCAATCTCACCAGAGGGTGAAATCTATCAATTTCACATAGATTTTTCCAGGTCCTTTATGAAACAAATATATCGCAATAATCAGTTCTTTGTTTGTTTTTTTACTTTTATAACGTTTCAAATTATTTAATGAACGCGAATCTAAGGCGAAAACAATAATTTTATATATGTATATACGCACAGTTTTTAGTTCTGAATTTCTAGCACATTGCATTTCTGGCTTCATTGTTATTTGATTGTAAATGTAAATGAAGGAAAAGGGGTTGTAGTAGAGCATAGTCGATCTTTTCTTAGGGAGATGTTGGATACAGTTAGTTACATTAAGAATATTAACAAAAATAAATATGCAAAAATAGGCCTTCCATTGTCATTATTGAAGGTAGCGGGTTGAGTCCTCAGATAAATTGGGCAGGGGTTGTGAGTTGGCCTCTCCCCACGCATCACTCCGGGTCATTTCCCTTCAAAGGAGTCCGTCAATTTGGCTTTGAAGAATTAGCAAATACCATCTCCGGGTATTGGCAGCCTCGCAGCCAAACCCAATATCCCCATCTAACGAAATAGTATCCCTCGTATAATCCACTCCTGCGGCATTCGCCTCACAAATTTAGGTATCGTGAAGCGAATTGTGAGATGTTTTCTAATCTCCAAAAAATCCTATAATAAAAAAAACTACGAATATGATCCGTTTGAAATTTTAGTTCAGAAAAACAAATATCAGCTCCGTAGGAGGTAGGCCGAATGAGAGCGATGTTTTCTTCCAGCCGACTAACCTCTTAAAACATTATGCATATTCTCAAAACTGTTAATTTTGTACATCAAAAAGTAGTGGAATTAGCTTAACAATATACTTTTTTAAATCTTTAAAATTTGTATTTACCTAAGATTTTTTTTGTAAGATTCATGTTTACTTTATTCACATGATTGCAAAGCTACGATTGAAATCCTTTCCCTAGAGTAAGAAAACATCTCATGAAGGAAATTTGCCAATTTATACAATCTAAAATTTTTATGAAGAATGCTTCGAGACGAACTAATTTACTAGAGTATTACCATAAATTAGGACCTTTTAGACCAGTAATATTTTTATATAAATCCTTCAAGTATGCCTGCAAATTAAATAATGCTACAATTACTCCCATAGAAAGAATAATTGTCAAATAAAATAAAATACATCCTATGTACAATTAAAGAATTGACGCCCAAACATATATTTGTATTTATAAAAAAATATACACGAATCTAATGTTATATTGTTATAATATTTGGTAAAAATATTTTATAAGATTTTCATTTAATTAATGCTGAAGATTTGCGAATAGGTCTTTTTTGAAAATCACAATTAATTATAAAATTGGGAGGAATGAAATTGCTTTCTGGAATAGAAAACGAAAACTGGCACAAAATAGTGTTGATTTCTATTAAAGATAAATTGAACTATTCAAGAAAATTAGATATAGTTTCATTTAGCAGCCACCATATTAATTATAATATAAATATAATAATACATAAACTATAATAGCCATTATAATATGTGAATTTTAAATATATTACTTTAATTAATTTTGTTTTATAAAATAGGAATATTTTGCTTAATTTGCTTTAAATTTTAAAGTAAAACTAGAGCGGATTAAATGCCTTATGGATTGAGTGTAGTCGATGATGGTGGCACAATTTGCCGAGATTGAGCGAGAGAAAAACACACGGGTAGTACGAAGAGGCGGCAGTGTAAATACAGAGAGAGGTACACAAATGAAGCGGTACTCACGGCCGAGGGTACAAAGGGCGGTATCGTTGACGGGGTATTCAGCGAGCGGAAAGCCCGAGTCAGTTCTGAAAGCAATCCAATATATCAGTGTGCTCCGGAGTGGTGGCTTTAATCTCGCCAGCTCTGGCCTAATAACCGGCCGCCCCCTTCCAGAGCCCTCCCCCCTCCTCAAAAGTCACCCCACACACTCCTTGGGGGGTTTTCCGTCGTCGGCCTGTCCTCTTATGCAAGGCTCCTTCTTCCTATGGCCGCATCACCAGTCCTGTACTAACAACCTTAGCAGAGGGCCTAACCTTAGCTCTTCCAGACCTAATTCGAATCCCGTCAGAAGCCTTCCTCTGGGGATTGACAGATCATTCACTCAATACATTTATTTTATATATATATGCTGTGGACAGTTGCTTTCG
>KZ807346.1:749190-768704 GCA_000696205.2 Oncopeltus fasciatus | reverse complement strand
ATATTATTGAAAAAAAGTTTAAACATTTTTCTTCTTTCAAATTTTTTAAGATAAAATATTCTTTGTGAGCCAATATTTCAATTTATTATTATTATCATTAAAAAAATGAAGAAGACAGGACATGTCCACCCAATAGTCATCTAAGCCTATTACTTTTTTTATGAAACGAACTCCAAGCGACCCAAAGGATTTTCAATCCTTTAATAAAGCTCATTGAGCTGATCTTACAATTTTTTTCTCTCAAATTTTTCAAGCAATATTCTTCATAGTGTAAAAGGACCATATAAACATCCGGTGAACTTTTTTTCACTCTGAATGACCGTTATGTTTAATATGTTCTCTCATGTTATCCCACAATATGCTATCAATCGAAAGGTTAACAAATTAACTTGATTAACTTAATTTTGCCAAAGTTTCGAATTATGTTTAATTCATTCTCAAATCAGCAAAATATTGCTTACTTTGTCATAAGAATTTAGAATGAATTAAATATAATTCGAAACGTCAGCAAAAAATTAGTTAATCACGTTATTTTGACAACCTTTTAACCGGTAACCATATCACAGAATATGTTTTTATTTCTAATTTTAGTGAGTTTAAATTAACTCAAATTTAAAGCTTTAGTTGAGAAGGAACGTCCCACTCAACTTGCGCTAATGATTTCTGTTCCGTTGTAAGAATAAAATTCATACTGTGACATGATAAAATGATTATGTATAACAGTAAAATAAAATAACAGGAAATATATAAGCTTTTAGGCATTTGTCTCCTTATCTATTATTTATTATGCAAACATATTTATCTCCTAATATTTCTCCTAATATATATCTATATAATCTCTAGTATTGGATTATTTCTTTTCTTAAATCCATCCATTCAAATTTTGATAAAAGTTTTAATTCTTTGAGTTCTCGCAAGGGTATTGAGCAAATTTCTGAAAGTGCAGCCCCAGCTCATGAATGTCGAATTACCCACTCGGCCGAAGTAGTTCTCAATTTCTCAAACTTCCAATTCAAGTAATTTGGTAGAGGTTCCGGGCCTCATGCTTTCATAAATTTATTTCCACTTTTATTCTCTTTATCCTTTCTCGAAATCAATTGCTCTCAAGAAGTTACTAGACTTTATCCCCTTATATTTTTAATTTATAACCCTTTACTCTACATTTTCAGTATTTAAAAAAAAAATACCTATCTATTTTATCACGGTAAGAACGATTACATATATTTTATCAGATTTTCAGGAGGGATATAAATCTATTCTGATAGTATCAAAAAAAGTCTTCCTAAAAATGTTTCTATTATTCACTAATATTAAATATAAGAAGTAAAATGCCCACAGGAGCGCACTAAAGCATCAACACCGATTCCACTGACACAGCTGTTATTTTTCAACTTTTCATCACATGCCATTAGCATATGGTGCAACATTTTAGTTGACTGTCGTAGGTACTCCTTTTCTCAAAAGAAGTATCTACGAACTTTTCTCACAGCAAGTGGGGAATGAGTGAATTCGATAAATATCTATTTGTAAGTCGTTTATTATATTTGTTTTGAAAAATGAAACTGAAGAAATTTGCTTCATAGATAGGCTTCATAGCTAGCTTAGTTTACTTCATATATAGGCAAACATACACAAACTCATATTACACATAACCTTCATTTGCTATATGACTTGTTCATTTCCCTTCCAACTCTTATTTGCCGGATACCCTTCACTATTCGCCTTCCGAGCGGATCTCCACCCCTCACATTTGTGCCGACAGATCCTCTCAGAGTGCACTTCCTACCCGTCTTTAGAAGACCCCCTCTGGACGATGACTCAGCCAGGAGAAGACGAGTACTATTGGTAAACACATTAGGAGCGGCAGGTTGGGGCTGGTGTGCTCACCCCCTTGCCAAGACCGCGCCCTGCCAAGTCTTGTAGGGGTGCCCTCCCAAGTGTCTCCGACAATTCACTTCCGTTCCTGCTCTCATCCCGTCCAAGACCGAACTCCATCCTTGAATTACTTCAACCAGCATTTTTTATTTTTTTTTTAACCAGCAGCTTCTCCGTTTGCTATTGTTAAAAACAATAAGAAGGAAGACTTACCTTAAAAAAGAGGAAGTTGGTATCGACTATTAAAAAATTGTCCAGGTAGGGGTAGGATACAATTGTATGTGGTATGCTGACACATCCAGTGGCGCAAATTAATATAATTTGAAATACCAACATTGGAATCTTTATTTTAATAATTACAAGCGCTTTAGTGTACACACACGCAGTGTAGGATTGGTAAGAATGAGTAGATATTTAAAATTCTTATGATGGACACAACATGAAAAAATGGAAACAACGGGAAATCTGTTTAAAATCAGATTAATCATGATTGTTATTCATGACTACATATTTGCAGATATTTTTTAGTTTTGTAGAAACCTCATATCATATCTCTCTTTAATCCGCGAATAATTTTATACGCAATGAATATTATTCGACATTAATTTATTTTCATAAAATATTCAGTAACCAATCACAGTACGGATTATAAGTAATATTATTTAGTCTAAAAGTGATAGAAAGTTAATGTCAAATTAAATTGAATCAGTCTCAATATTGTTCAAGTACTTGATAAGCACTCATACTGTAAGCATTTATATTTCATTTATCTTTATTTTTCTATATTTGAACAAAAATATATTTTACTCATTTTAGTAAAGACATAATCTTACTTAACTTTGGGAAGATATTTTTTATTTATGCAAATTGTATCTTTCAAAACTAAAATATGAAAAAAATGAAAAGCTGATTTCAAATCTATCTAGTTTGAAATAAAATTCATAGGGAGAGATTTAAGTCAGAGTGTGCAAATTTTCCGACGGAAATAAATATTTGCGTTAATTATGAGCACCATTTCTGTAAAAAAAGAAAGAAGTGTGTGTGTGTATATATATGCATACATACACACAAACATACACACACACACGCACACACGCACACACACACACGTACGCACACGCACACACACACACACACACACACACANCAGTAGAAAACCGAGAGTACTTCTGATAAAAGCTTTATTGCAACCGGTTTCGCAGCTATTACTGCATCTTCAATCAACTCGTCAAATATGGTGACACAAAGAGCATCTCTGTTTATCAGTAGAAAACCGAGAGTACTTCTGATAAAAGCTTTATTGCAACTGGTTTTGCAGCTGATACTGCATCTTTAGGCTGTTCGTCAAATATGATCAAAGACAAAGAGCATCTCTGTTTATCAGTAGACAACCAAGAAAACTACTGATAAACGGAGGTGTTCTATGTGTGAGTGCATTCGACCTGCCTGAAGATACAGTATCAGCTGCAAAACCACTGCATCGTTTACTTTAGCTATCAAGTTCAACCTTCAATACCATTCCTACATCCGAAGCACGAAGTACATTTTCAAATGTTTTATACTTAATTTAGTACGCATAGTTTCTATGTGCATGGCTGCGTTTGAGTGTAGCTTGCAGAGAGACAGCTACACAGTTATACTCGTACATAAGAAAGACTGCATCCCGTACGCTGACATTACGGTGAGCCTGCAACTACCTCGACCTCATTAACCTAACCTGCACTGCTATTGTCTCGAGTAATTTGTGCAGAGCCTTCCCTAGCTCGGGGGAGAGGGGAGGGGGGATTGCTGGCTCGCGGTCTGCTTCTATTGGCTCTCCCCCTCTCCCATTGAAGCAATTCAGAAAACCAAGGTCATCCATGTCACGTACAAGTAACTTTAGAGCTTATTAGTTTTAGCTCTGTAACACAACATTAAAGTTGGCCGAATGAAATGGAAAACCACTGTCGGCTTCTCTATAGTAATTCTAAAAATATTTTTAGAAAGAGTGCTCAATGTACATAAAAGTTAACACGGAAGAGTCACTAACTAGAATTATAATAAATAGTTGATATATAACTTTCATTCATACAGGCCCTACGTAGTTTCATTATCGAATATAAAAGAAATAGTTCAACAACTTCTCAATTACACACATAAGTTTGCTATAAGAATATCAGGACTAACGAAACAGAGATTTATTACAAATATTAATTTTCTTGTGGTATTTATTCCCACGTAAATTTTAATAATTTTACTACAAGAGAACAGAATAAAAAATCTAACTGTCCCAGCTAGGACTCGAACCTGGATCTCCTATCTTTCCAGGCAGGTGCGTTACCATTTACGCTACCGAGACAATTAAATTTAAATTTAAAAGAAAATAACGAGAGTCATTTAAACAGCTTGACAATGTCAGCTCCTCCGAGCATAAGACGATATATTCGTCTGCCTCGGAGGTTAGACTCTCGACACTAGTGCGGGAAATTTAATAACCTATCAGACTTGTCTCGGTAGCATAAATGGAAAATGCACCGGCCCAAATAGCAGGAGATCCAGGTTCGAGTCCTGGCTGGGACATTTAGATTTTTTATTCTGGTTCCTTGCACTAAAAATTGTTAGAGATTTATTACTCTTTTTCGATGGAATTTAGATATAGCTGATCTTCTGACAGTTGTTCTAAAAACGAAGTTTCCTCTGTATCCATCTCTGTCTTTTTGAGTCTGCGTGTTCAGAGAAAAATAATGTGTATTATGATTATTATGAGTATTATATGTATTATATACCAAAGTATTTGTATGTAAAATCGTCATGTAGCTGCCACTGCCTAAGATTAAGTTGAAAAAGAGGTCGTACTAATAAGAGAGAGGATTACCTACAATGTAAAAATCCGGGCATTAAATGGTATTTTCTATGCAGAATTTGTTTCTTTTATTATTTTAAGATTTAAAACATATATTGTTTGGTACACATAGTCTTTGGACAATGATATTAGTTGTGGAATGTAATACCACGTTCAATTTTACTCAAGAAATTCAAGGGAGCAAAAATTAAAATCTTGCTTCCTCTGCCGTGACTCGAACCAGGGTGTCCTGACCTCTACACTGAGTTCACTCCCCTGGTAAGTAGGAAAGTCCCAATTAAAGGAGAAAGATAATTTATCTTGCTCCCTTGTATTTCTTGAATAAAATTGAAATATAGGATTTCACATCACAACTAATATCATTATTTAAAAAAAATATATATCAGGTAGAACGAGAGTCTAACAAATAGCTGACATATCAGCAGCTGCTTCGAGCATAAGACGATATATTCGTCTTTCTCGTGGATTAAGACTCAGAGTAAAGTACGCATAATCATTAGATCTTCGGAGGTTTGCCGACCTTTTATTTACTCAATGCCAGAAGTAAGTACAATACCACCCACTGTAACACTAGCGCCAAAACTGAAGCACACCCTGCTTGGGAACTTCGGAACTAATAGTTCTGAAAAAAGACTTGGGTAACCCGGGATCGAACCCTGGACCTAACTCCCTAACGATCTATACTATATGGATTTTAGAGAAGCGTTTATTTATTTTATCCAACATATTTCCATTTCTTTATGTCCTAAAGGTATTGTACTGTAAATATTTACTTAATGTGAAATTCCTCTACTTGGGCTTTTCCCAATATTAATTTGGATTTTAAATATTTCATGTTTTTGTAATCAAAACATTTTAAATATTGCTTTATTAATTTATTTTAATAATATTAATTTATTAATTAAATNTAATATAATAATAGAATATGTATGGGTGATTATATGTGAAAATTTCAAATTTTCATCGGCTAAGGTACTACAATTTACTTTACACCTCCAGTTTTATATATACAGGAGTAAATTAATTTTTTCAAAACAATTTACTATATCGCTTTTAAATGTAAAACTGAGAGGGAATATGAGACGAATAGGAGAGAGGGTTTAACTAAAATCTACTAAAAAGTTTTTCATTACAGCTTGAATAAATTATAAGCTAAGTTATGCTACATATAAACTGCTCCAAGATTTGCTTATTCGTTAAAGAGATCTATTACGTAAAATTTAAGAATGTTAAATTTAAATTTTAAATATTCTTCAACTAAATTGTTCATTAATTTACTTAGTTAGCACACAATCTAAGAGATGATTTTTCAGTAATGAAGCAAAATTTGATAAAATTTGTAAAGAAAAAATCAAACCTAATAATATTTATAGTAAAATTTCTAGAAAAGACAAATACTGCAGAAATAAATCTCACATCTATCACGTGAATGGTTGTAAATGTTTTCTTTAAATTATAATTATACGAAGATATCGTTATCAATTATTCTACATGAAATTGATAATTTTTAGTCACCCTCTTAAACTATACTTCTTAACACTGATTTCAGCCAAATGTTTAGCCATGGCTTGCAATTAAAAGTCTAAATATACATTTGGTTTTTATGGTTAAAACCAATGGGCACACCAAATAGAGACCAAACTTACATTCGTTAACATTTTTTTGATTATCTCACGCAGAAGACTTATAAGTTCACCATCTTTATTGTAAAATTATATACCCTGGTATACTCAACTGTTCAAAGTTTATATATATATATATATATATATATAGAGAGAGAGAGAGAGAGACACTAACACACACAATTTCGATGGAACTATATTTTTAGCTGTTCAAATGTAGGATTAATGAAAATCAGTTTTTTTTTTTAATTTAAGTCTTAGAACTAATGTGAATAACACGATTTCCATAAAGGAAATATGCTAATAAATATGATAATTTTTCAAATCAATTTGCATAAATATATAATATCTGTCATGTAATATAATAAAATAAACGTCTACAGGTATAGTAATATTCCTTTCTATATATAGTTTTATTTATAATCTAGATATTACAATTGAGTTTACAGCGAATGGTAAAGTATTATTATTAGATAATTTTAGTTGGGGTTCGGTCAAGGTAGATCCAAAAATATACATATTTAAAAAAAAAAAAGTGTATTTTTAAAAAGATTATCTTGGCTTATGTATTGACAATTATTATTGTATTCTCATGACATTGTATTTCCACAGCCCTAAAGATGGCTTACAATGTATACCGAAACGTTGGCAGATAATTTTTTTAAAAAACACATTTTTTTAAATTTGTATTTTTTTGGATCTACCTTGACCGAACTCCAACTAAAATCATCTAATAATAATAATATCTACGGTCAAAAAATTCTCCATTTGAACATCTAAGAGTCATTATATATATATTAATGAGCTTAACTGAGTTATTGTTCGTTTTTTAACTGAAAACGAGTAGCAATAACAATTATTTTAAAAAAAAGAATAAATTGTAACATAACTCCCTTGTTTTTATTGAGTTGAAGCAGTGAAGATAAAATTCGACTTTTTATAATTCATTTTACTCTTCCATTTATTCGACGTCAATAAAATTTTTTTACAGAAATAATTGTATATTTTCATATTTTTCTCATTTTTTATTAACGAGTGTGTTCAAAAGAGTTTCTCGAATTATGAATAGCGTCAATCTAAAACTTGTAATTTCTAATTTTATTTATTTATTTTTTTTTTTTTTAACTGCTGGGATAATTTATTTTGTCAAACAGGAGGCTTTGGTTGATAAAATATTTTTTTTATAAATTTCGTTGATACATGTAATAGAGGTAGATTTTGCTTCTACTAATGAAATAAGTCACTCCCACTATAAGGGTAGGGTACACACACCCTCACTTACATAGTTAGGGGTTGAGTCCCCAACCGTCCCGGGGTAATTCACTTGCTTGGGAGGCCTTGTAACTCAATTTCCGAGATGGTTTACGGTAGAGGCAAGCTACAGCATCTATCGCATTTAATTTAATGTATTTCAGAGCTTGTTACCGGCGACAATGTATTTTCCCAAGTGTATTCCCAGAGAATTTACTAAATAAAAGATTTTGTCTGTCTCATTCACGAAAAGAAGAAACAAACAATAATAGCATTCAGTTATGATACGTTTATATATTAAACAAATTACTTATAGGTAAACATTATTGAATTTTTTTAAATAAGGAATTAATTGTGTTATATTAATTTATCTACAAGAAATGCACAGGGAGCCAGAAAAAAAATCTTACTCACACAGCCGGGAATCGAAATCGGGTCTGCTACTTTCCGGGTAGTCGTGCATGATTATTGAATTTCTTTAGAGGAATATTGGTATTCAGGTGGTTCTCCTGACATTAAAAATTAGCAAACAAAAACAATGCATAAAGCAAATATTTTATAACATTTTTGAAGAACACTCATATTAAGGTAGACATTTAACAGTATAACTGTTGGTGCTGGGTGAGCTATCTTATTTTTATAATAAGGAACCAAATGTGGAACTCTTTTTTTCATTATAAACTTTTACCATACCATTTTACCAGCAGTGTGGAGATTTAATAAGGATTTTTGAAAATAATATTTCAGGTTGAAAAATTTATTTCCCTTCCTTCATTACAGATGGATAGAAATAGGTGCAAATAAAGAAATTTAATTTACGAGCCGAAAAGTACAGTGATCGTAAAAGTTTGGAAACTAACTATTGTTATAACTCTTTATAATAAAAAAAAAAAATTATTTGTTACACTATAATTTTTGATGGGGTACATTATTGTCCTTGCTCGTCTATCCCGGGACGTAACCCGTCCTCAGAGAGGAGTCCAGGTTAACCCGCGATAGACTATCTGACAGCCATCTTCTCCTTATCCTAGGATAAAAAGGAGACTAGGCAGGGAGTCAAGGAGGGAGTAAGAGGGGAGAAAAATTCCAGTGCATTCACTCTTATTATATTGTTAATGAATGGACGGCTCTCACCCAACTTTGTTACGTTCGTCAATTGTTTCTTTCTAGGGTTTTCTTTTTTCTAATTTTATAAAAAATGAATGTAATAAAATTGAATTTTACATGGATTTCGTCCTTTAAATTTTTTCCTAACGCTTATAATTACCAAACATATTATGGTTTTAAAACTTGTCTCTTTCAAAACTACCTCCTCCCAGTGCGAGTAGAGCTAAGTGATCTAATGAGATTTCCTTTGATTAATTAAAGATGTATGCAAATAAGAGTAAATGCTTAAATATATCTTACAAGCCGGAGAGAAAAAAGAGCAAAAAAGTTTGACCGCTTCACCTGGCTCAATAATGACCGAGGACGAAGAGTGGGGGAAATTGTCAACCATCTTAGTTATATTCCTGTATATTTTCCTTAATAAGCTTTTTTCGTAAAAAAANAGTAATTAAATTTGACAAAACAAAGATTTGCAAGAAACATAATTATGAGCTATATATATAATATACATACATATAACATAAATTTTAGAACATTACATTTAACACAAAGTATGACTATAAAATAGCTCATCTTGCGCAGCTGTTGCGTGATGAACGTATTGCTCGCTGGAACTCGGCTCGCTCAGAATCAGACCTGCGATAACTGGAAGCCCCACACACTGCACACTGAATGTGCGATGTAGAACCCACCTAAAGCGAAGAACCATCCCTTGGCTTGTTTGCTTCCTTTACGACCGGCTTTCCGAATGTCCCAGGCATCTGTAGTCTATGTTATATTTCTCTGGGTTTTTTCTTACTTATTTATAGGGAATGGCTTAAATCCCCTTCCAAAGACAAAATATATTGGCTTTGGAGTACTTTTATTACATTTATTTTTTCTAATGGCTTGACATACACATGCAATTATTTTTTTTAATAGAAATTAGTATAGCAATAAAATAAAATAAAACTATTAGGAGCAAAAGGAATCGAAACTTGTTTTTTTCTTCTTAGTAAATCACTCTACTAATTGTGTGTTGTGAATTATCTCCCCTCAGAATGTCCATTATGCGAAAACCGTCTTCTAATTTAGCTAAGTCTAATCAGAGCGAGACGCGAATGCACAAAGATTAACAGGCTCAGAAAATCCACACGAATCTCTATGGCCATGTTGTAACCAATCTCATCTAAACAGAAAGACAAACATTCTTTTGTCAATTAAGAAAATCCAATTTATTCATTGGTCTTAAATGTTTATCGAGTTATTTGAAAATGAGTTTAAATATTATCTAATAAATATTTGAAATAGAAAAAGCAAAAAAAAAAAATATACAACTTATCAGATCAATGTTAATTAAAATTGACTGCTGTTTTAAAAGTTCATGGAATAATAACTACTTGTAATTAATTGCCAACTATGCGGTTGCTAGGAATTATAGGGATAAGAACTTTTCAGGGGTAGTTGTACTATTTTACATAACCTTGCCACTTGGAATTATTTTATTTCTAGATAAAAACGCACCATTTGTGGGAAGTGAACTCACAGTGTGGTGAGACATGTCGCCATTTGTTACAAAACTCCCTCTTCAGATTTCCTTCTAGCTCGCTAAGTCACTGGGTATCTGAGAATCCCACTAAGCCGTTTTGCGGAACCACCTGAATATCGCCATCTGTTGCAAGATTCCCTCTTCAGATTTGCTTCTAGCTCGCTAAGTCACTGGGTATCTGAGAGTCCCACTAAGACGTTTTGCGGAACCACCTGAATATCGTCATCTGTTGCAAGATTCCCTCTTCAGATATACTTCCAGCTCGCTAAGTCACTGAGTACCTGAGAGTCCCACTAAGCCGTTTTGCGGAACCACCTGAATATCGTCATCTGTTGCAAGATTCCCTCTTCAGATTTGCTTCTAGCTCGCTAAGTCACTGGGTATCTGAGAGTCCTACTAAGTCGTTTTGCGGAAACACCTGAATATCGTCATCTGTTGCAAGATTCCCTCTTCAGATTTGCTTCTAGCTCGCTAAGTCACTGGGTATCTGAGAGTCCCACTAAGCTGTTTGACGTAAATACCTTAATATCGTCATTTGTTGCAAGACTCCCTCTTCAGATATCTAACCAAATTGGAAGGATTTTTTTTTTTTTAATTGTGTGTCAACCTTTGATCATTGAAGACTGTACGCAAAGTTGTCTGAGCGTTATTCTGCTATGAACAACTGAAATAAAAGTTTTATTACAACAAGATAATGATAATAAAGAGGACTTTTAAGTGAGAAAAAGCATCATTATCTTATTGGAATAAATTTTCTATTTTGGTTGTTCATAGCAGAATAACGCTCAGACAACTTTGCGTATAACATTTCTAGTTGTTCACAGCAAAGTTGAAAATACCAGTATTATCTCCACTGCAATATTTTTCAAACCAACCCCACACAATTCGCTGGTCTTGGACCCCATTCAATTTTTTCCCCAGTAATGCTAAAAAAATTACAAAAATTCCATAAACAATGAATTACTTCTTTTTTGAAGAAATAATTTAATAAAATTTTTTTGTTAAAAATATTCAATGAAATTTAACAAACATAAAGAATTTTCTAAAGGGATTATTAAGTGATATATAGGGTTAAAACGTTTATAGTCCTTTGAAATCTTGAATTTGATTAAACGACCATTTTTTTATACACCCCTTAATTTTTAGACAATATTTAATGCGCTAACATACCACGAATTTACTTTAAATAATTGTGTGGGACAGTGAGAGGTCTAACGCCATTTATTACTTTTTCTTCGTGTAGACACATTATGTTTTATGTTTTTTTGTGTGTTTATTTACAAAACTAATAATATAAAAAAATATTTAAATTTGGCAATCTCCTGTAGACCAGCCACTATTCAACAGTTTACAGAAGTAGTAGTATCGAATAAGTTTTTTTTTAAATTTACTAATTGTGAAAACTAGAGCGTGTACAGATGTGTATATGTACACAACTGTACACTCTCTAGCTCACCTCTAGATCATTATCCTCCAAGCATATCACATATTAGTATATTTATATGTATATGTTGCAATCAAGAACAGGTGGGATAGACTGCAGTGCACACTTAAAAAGAAAAATCACAGGGAGTAAAATATATATAAAGAGAGAAAAAGAAACTAAGGAAGACATGAAGATAAGGTTAAATATAAAATAAATATTAAAAAGGCATATAATAGTAATACTTTTGGAAGTAACTGGTCGATGTCGGACGGATAGGAGGGAGACACTCAGAAGAAAGGCACACATTTCTTCAGAAGGAATCAGGGAATCTCTTTCTTTTGAGGGTGTCTGACGATGGAAGGGGGTAGTTTCCCAAAGAGCGATTGTGTTCTATGTTTGTTTTAGACTTTTATTTCTTATATTTTTCCTTTACTCTAGTAAATGTATGAAACATATTTTATTTCAATTTTATTATTATACTAGCAGTGATTATGACAAAAAAAAAATGCCATAAAAAAAGTCTAGTGCCGTTACTTCTATGAATTGTCATATCACATTTTTCATAAAAAGATCATAATATATATATAAATATAAATGTATGTGTGTGTTTGTGTGCGTGTGTGATACCTAAACATTTACAGGAAGATAAACGAAAAATATAAGAATAAAATTAAAAACACAAGGAACTCTCTCACTCACTCTCTCTCTCTCTCTCTCTCACTCTCTCTCTCTCTCTCACACTCTCTCTCTCTCTCTCGCTTGCTCGCTCTCTCTCTCTCTCTCCCTCAGGAGACAAATCTGCTCAATGTAAACAATTCAGACGTAAGGGACGGGCACCCACTTGCCGTTTGATTGAGGGAGATAATGACGCCCCCCCCCCCCCAAATAAATCTCTGAGGAAATCTCAGCTTATAATTGGGGAAGGTATACAGGTGGCGTTGACAAGCCGACAGGTGGCGGTACCACCAGCTGGTCCTGCCTGATACCCTTGGATGGAACACAATCCCATTGGAGGGGGTGTGCACCCCAAGTACCAAGCACCCTAAGACTACCCCAAGACAAAGATATCTCCTCCCACTGACTGCTCTGCATTCGTGCCTCGCATCCAGTAGCTCCCTGTTTGATCTTGTTAGAGTTGCGAACTCCGAAGGAACTTCCTCCACTCCCCGAATATATTGACTCTTAACTAACCTTCGTCCGAGGCTTAACTACCCTCCAAGTATGACTGTTCCTGTCAAATTGCCAACATCTCTCTAACTCACTTCATAATCGCATTTTAATGTCACAAGAGTACTATTGAATGGAATTATCGTTATTGACAAAAGTTATATTTTATTTATAATCTACTCTAGTCTCATTAAAATTTATCTCGAACCTAAATGATATTTTTGGTCAAATATAATTTATCTACATAGACCCGTTGAAGGCGAGAAAGTCCCGGGAAAAATATATATTCCTAATGTGTTTATTTGCTATCTATTATAGTATTATTATACTTGAGCTGAAGTTATGGTATGCACACCAATAAGTAAACTTAATGTTGTTTTTTTTTGTATTTACTGAAGTGTGGTACTCAAAGAATTGGTCATTAAAAATCAATTCTTCAAAAGAAAAAACCTCTACGAGCATTGAGCCTATGCATAGGACAGTAGTGCCATAATACTATATAGCAATCTTATTCTATACTCCCATATTTTTTTGGCTTTATTTCTTCTTTTAATTACCTGAAAAATTAAAAGAAAAAAGAAACATCTGTTCCTTGTATTTTTCTAAACTGATGATTGTTCAAACAGGCAAAAATTGTATACAAAAATTTTTTTTTTCAAAGGTTTATTATTGATCTCATTATACAATTTGTTCTTAATTGATTATTATTTTGAATTTTTAACATATAAAAGATGCCATTTTCTTATTGTTACATAATTATTATAATGTTTTTTTTTTTTTATAATATGCTCCTGTCGCTGAATTTAGTATTGAAAAAGTATCGATGAATACATTTTTATTGTATCAACAGAAGATGGTTATTTTAAAACTGAGAGCTTTTAAGCAGAAATGCCTTTATTTCATTATTAAAAAAATTTTTGGTGACACATGAAAGTGCTTTTTGTTGATGAAGAAACCAAAATACATCTTCCAATTAGTGAATTTAAGAAAAAAAATATAAATAGGTCTTGGAGAGAAAGAGACTAGCTTTAGAGATCTTGTTAGCTTTGTTAGTTAACAGGTTTTGGTTTTCTACGGCAAAGTGAGTGGCAGTAATCTCTAATCGTAAGGTATGTCTTGAAAAACAAGGGTAGTAAGGATATTGTATTAGACCATAACCTTTTTTTTTTTTTTTAATTGTCTTCTTCGTAGAATAACGTATTTTTCTTTCTTGGTGTCTTCAAGTTGTTGCTTTCAGTTAAGGGATATTGTTGCACTAGTAGATGATTGCTCGTTTAGTGAAAGATTGTAGTATATATATATGTGTAAAAACTTATATATTACAATACTTTCACAATTTTACAATATATATATTCTTCATAATAATAAACTTAATGTTCATTCCTGAAGTGGTGCTCAGATATGCACAAACACCAAAGAAGCCATACGCAGAGCGAATATATGCCCCACTTATGGCAAATTCTATCGCATTTCGGGCAGGCTCCTTCGTCTGCTGTCTTGTCTTCATTAAATTTGTTTTCACCTTTGCCTGTGCTATCCTGGTTTATATAATTTTATTTTTCTCTTATTATGTGCAGCAAATGAAGAAGGGGAATCAAAAACTTTAAGAATAATAATTTTTTTTTTCTTCAGTAAATGGGGTTTAGTTACTTAGAACATGAATACACACACACACACACACACACACATATATATATATATATATATACACAACTGTTCAAAGTTTATATATATATATATATATATATATAATACCTGGAAAGTCTTCGTAAACCACTTTTGAACATGATTTCAACATGTGACGTCCGCGGACGGCCATCAAACCTCTCCTGGGTAGCAGGAGTAAGCCAGACCAAGGTGATCTCCCCTTAGCTACTTGATTACTAAGACTAATTAATAGCTGCAGAGAAACAAATGAGAAAGTCATCCTCCATGAGGCTGTTTTCATTGTCTTATCTCTCTATTTTTCACTTTGCCAAATCACTTTTCATTTTCAAATGTAATGAACAGAGAGATATTTCCGCAGGAAATTTTCATATTTCAATTTAGGTTTTCTTGTCACCAAAATACAACAGTTCGAAGAAATTTTACCATCCATATTCCTTTTTGGCTTCCTATACTTGAAACCCACCAAGCTACAAAATAACATGCCTTGACTGATTTTCAAATACATGAAATATTTCAATAGATCTCTATAGATCCTACATTATAAAAACTAAAATTATAGTCTGTTAATTATATAGATGTCTAGTAACCCGTATAGTTTATTGTTATGAATGAAAACTGCCATATCCTCGTTTATAATTAATATATTTGATATTTTATTATTTTAATAAATAAGGCTAATTTATAAGGCTTTTAATATTATTATTATTATATTCTCTCGAGCCTTCCCGTCATTAATTTTGTAATAAGAAGCAAGGGGGATATCACATTGCCTTTGAGGTGCTGGAACCAGTCCCGTAAGATGTCTAATTGTCTCGAAAGCCTTAAATACTTAGACTTTGGTATTATGAGATACCGCAAAAACCAACACATCTTATAGATTACGTGGTGGTGAGGTGGGGTGTATTCTTACCCCCTTATCAAAGTGGATAATTTGGGTGGTTATTAAAGTGATCCATCCTAACAACCAACAAAATTTAACTGATAATTTTGTTAGAAATGATTTCCGCTTGTATGTGATCCTTTAAATACCTGTACAGAGTAAATCTCTTCTCTTCTACTTAGCGAATTCAGTTTTAAAATAAATAAACATGACATGCGGGAGTTACATAAACTGGGCAGATTTCAAAATTATCATTAAATATGGATAAACACAAGAAATAATTTGTCCTTACAATCCGAAGAGGACAATAAGCAAGAAAGGTATGACCATAGTTCTTTCACGACCGTAGCTGGTTTAATATTGAGTTTGGGGTATAGAAACTAAATATAGGTTTGCCTAACAGTAAAATAGATTATTTATAATAGTATGGGATTCATGATGTGTGGAGTTCAAATAAAATGCTCGCTGACATATTGCAGCGGATATTTTTCATTTTTATCATAAATAAATTTTACTTCTCATAACTTAATCACATTTGAACAGCGATTTCTCTGCTTTCCATTGACCATATAAAAAATACAATATTTTTTATGTGTGCGTATGAGTCAAAGTTTGCGTTTTGGCTTCAAAAATTAATTAAAATTAAGCTTACTTGCAAAATTAATTAGATAATAAATTTCAATAATTTTTTTCCGTGTATGTTTGTGTGCGTTCGGGTGTACTTGCGTCAGGGGAAGGGAGCGCTTCAAGTAATTTTTTTTTACTTATGAAAGCGAGCAGAAGAAATGTAGTTTGTATAGGAGCTCAGAGGATTTCGCGAGCAAAACATGAATTTTCAAGCGTCTGTTTTACATATGACGCAGAATATTCATATATGGAATTTAATATTCTACGCAATTCAAAGAAATCGGCTCAGAACGATAGATTATTTATAGAAAGTTACTTACTGAGCGAAATTAGACCATTAGCATTATCTAAAATGAAAATTGAGAGTAAATAAACCTAAATAAATAAATAGTTCAGACTAATAGAACTAAACACAGATTAATTATATATCAACAAAGGTATTCACTTAGTTTACGTTGCTTTTTTTTTTATTATTATTAGTTTTCCAAAACTTATTAAAATTGATACAAAATAATTAGACCAAGAAAAAATTAACTAAGTATATTGCATTGAGAATTTAATAGATTTTTTTCCTTAATCATTTTTTATATAGCAATTATACATTAAAAAATATTATGCTTCGCATGAAAAAAAATTTGTCTTTGGTCATAGAAGAAAAAATGACTCATACTCCTTGTAGTTGAAGGCTAGAAATCGTTGAAATATATAGTCCTTCACTTAGACTTGAGTTTATACTAGTAATATAATATTAAATTATATATTAATGNATATGTTTTAAAAATATATACATTTTAGATTTTAAAAAGAATTTAAACTATTTTTTATAAATCTACTGCTATTTATTTCATTTATTGAATTGTATTCTATCACAAAAAAAGGCCTTGCAAACGTTCGATGTTAGGACTTTAGGAGAAGAACTGAAGGGCTACATTTGATATTTGTATGATATTTATGCAAGTATATGCAGGAAGATTAAGAAAAATTGAGAAATCTCAAAGGTAAAAAAAGGAAATAATATTAAACTTTTTGGGAAAACTAGTTTTCCTTTGTTCACGTAGGCTTCGTCGGTCGTCAGATGTATTTACCATTTCATCTTCCGGGTTGGACCGAGTCAAATTGTTCTTATTTGCCGAGCTTTCGCACATCATGTGATGGCTTCTTCAGGGCTGAAAAGAGAATGAGAGTTGTAGAGAGATTTTTAAAAAATCCCTCTACAACTCTCATTCTCTTTTCAGCCCTGAAGAAGCCATCACATGATGTGCGAAAGCTCGGCAAATAAGAACAATTTGACTCGGTCCAACCCGGAAGATGAAATGGTAAATAGTTTTCCTTTGTTAGATTTAAGAGAGACTGCTATCTTCCTTCTTCTATATATATATATATATATATATTCATATGAACAGAACACAAAACGTAATAGAGGACAAATTTCAAAAAATAAATAAAAGTTTATTACTGATATTATGAAACATTTCAATTTTCAGGTTTCTTTAGCAGCATTGTTAAATTTACAATTACCCTTATAAAAGACATTCTTCATTTACAGAATACTATTCATTGTCATTCATTTTCCTGAGGTTTTTGGTCAATAGTTTAATATTTTATATACTACAATTAGGACAGTTTGCTTTGGTGGTGATCTTTTTTGTGACATAATGAAATAATTGAGAAATCTCAGATAATTCAGACGAAATGAATCAGTGATTTGAAACATATATTGAAAATTCGATATTTACTCATATCTTAATAGACATAATTTGAAAGTCCATTATAGAGCAAAATTCAGGTATGAGTAGAAATGCTTTTACAATGAAGTGGACCTAATATTTAGTTAAGAGTAATGAAACTCACACCAAGTGTATACAAGTAATGCAAGGGAGATATAATAAAAAAATCTTACTACCAGAGCCGGGACTCGAACCCTGTTTCCTGTCATAGGAGAAGATTGTAATAAATAAATAAGCTATCAATTACTTTATTAAATAATACTGAACTGTATATAATCATCCCTTATATATTGTTCTCCGATTGATAAAACTATATATTTGAATTTGGGTCACAGTGTTCATAAAGCAGGGAGAGAATATTCCATTGTAGACAAAAAATAATGGAATTTGGACATGGATTATTGGGAAAATTGGTGACGGAGCAATGATTGAAAATAAAGCAAGTGAAGAAAAGAGCAAGGGTTGGCCTTGTTGATTCTGCCGGAGCTCACTCTATCGACAGCCCGACGAACTAAACTCAGTTAGCTCTCCCGCCAACAGATGGTGCTACTTGATAATCTCATTCCAACCCCCTTTTCTCAAAACCAGTATTCTTTTGCTTTCGCTTGCAGAAACTATTGTCCAGCGAGTTACCTCACTTCTGTAATACTTCCATCTCAATATTGTCCAATATCAAGAAACAAATAGAAAAATAAGTGTTTATATATATACATATATTTCCATAACATTGGAGTAGAATACTAATTATTCGCACTATAATAGTAGTATATTACACCATTGGCTATAACTAGACCAAACCTAATTAATGCCAAACAATTAATAAGGGGATTGGATAAAAAAATCTATCTGTCCCAGCCAGGTTACGCTCTCGATATTGTGGTGGGAATTTAATAAGTTATCCAGCTCGTCCCGGTGGTGCAATGGATAACATACCGGCCCGGCAAGCAGGAGATCCAGATTCGAGTCCCGTCTGAGACAGATAGATTTTTTTATTCTATTACCTCTCTTTAATTATTTAAAATTTACGTGGGATAATTAACCACAACCAAATAAATATTTATAAAGTAATTAATGCCATTATCATTACATATGCTGTCTGAATCTGCATAATATACTCATATTTCTAAAATTGAGTTAAAGATTTACTTAAACGGGAATGAATGTATTATGTTATCTTATGAGGTGGAATAGGAAACGAAGGAAAACGAATGCCCGTTAAAATATTTCACATGAACGACCGTAAAGAAAGACAAGAATGGATCTAGCAAAGCAACTAGAAATATCAGAGGTGGGGGAAATCATTGTATTATACAGAAAGGAAAACTAGCAATATTTTTCAATATCTGTCAATTTTTAATATTCGTTCTATACTATAAAGTTATCGTTAACATATTCTTTAATATAAATGCTAAAAAAAATTACATTTTTGCCTATTGTGTTCTGCAAATTTGTTATCACTGACGATAACAAATATTTAGAAGCCTAAAATCGGTCTACTTTAAATCTCTCTTCTCAGCAGAAAAGATTAATTAACTCTAGGGGGAATAAGAAATGACTTATGGAAACCTATTCACTTTTTAATTGATTTTTTAAATTCCTTGAATATCCTTAATATCCTTAATGAGGCTAACCTGGATGTTAGTATTTGATTATTTACACCAACAATAAATATATACAACATAATAATTTTCTTAAATTAAATTAATAAAGCTTTACTTATTACATTCTGTTATTTAACATCTTGTAATTTAATGAGATAGAGAAATAAACAATACAAAATAAATAATTTTTTTA
>KZ807346.1:724845-741472 GCA_000696205.2 Oncopeltus fasciatus | reverse complement strand
AGATTAAATTTTTTTTTTTTAATAAAAAATTCTTGAGAACATTGTTTTTAAAGGGATTATAAAAAAAAACAGCGCTCTGATTAAGGAATCCATCAGTCTACAGTTGACAACTCATAAAACAGAGTAAATCCTTACCTGCAAAATCACCCCTCTTCAATAATAACTATCAAATTGTGAATCGGAATATAATATACGTTAGAAAGGTAGGTATATGATTTTTGACTTTCAATGAAAGGTTTTATTATTGATTTTATGAACAGCATTGCCTTTAAAAGATGGCACAAGGCAGAAATACCAGACCTACAAATTTAAAATTTGAAGTCCTATTGATATAATAAACTAATTTTGTAAAATATTTAACACATATTAATAATCTGAAATGTTCATAATACTACTTAAGTGTGAGTTTTAATTAATTAAATATTAATTATAAATAATATGAGTTCATTTGTTAATTATGAAACACGACTTATTTACAGCTGAATAAAAAAAAAAAAAAAAAAAAAGCCTTTACACAAGAGCTATGAAAACTAAGTAGTAAGTAGATTTCTTATGTATCGTTAAACATTGACATAAATGAGAGATATATTTCATCATAACAGTTCGAGAAAGCAACTAGTGTAAAAAGTGTGAGCTCCAAAGCTGTAACAAGAAAATTTGGGAGTAATGAGTAACATCCTTCATCCTTATGTGTAACATTCCTACACATCTTCCTTAATTTGTATCCTTCATATTTCTATACTCATAAAAGGCAAAAAAAAAAATTTTTTTCACAGTTCGAGTTCAAAAAGCCTTTTCGTAAGAGGAATTTAAAGAAGAAATGACATTTATCAATTTTGGTTATTCAAAAACCATTTTCAATTGAACTTAAATATCGAATATGATTTTCATCTGTAAAAAAAAGGGAGGGAGGGCTAGTTAGGTCCTTGAAATAACATTCCTAAATGTATTCTCTAATATTCGCTTTTTTTTTTTTTTTTTTTAGTATTGCAGAATTTACATGTTAAAAAACCACAAGTATATATCTCACTATCTATAATAATTTATTTTAATAACATTATGACTGATCAAAGAGTTAAAAGACATGGCGAAACAAGCAAAAATGGGTACAAGATCACTTATGGCGTAATTAACTATGACAACTCGATTTGGCATATTTCCTTATTATACTTAACTCATGGGGAAATAAAAATGGTGTTAATGTGATTGGCTGTTAGAGTCTCTATTTTCCATCACTTCAAACCCTGATTATATTTAAATGCCAGTCAAGCTGCAAAAATAATTAAATAGAAATCTGGTGTATATAATTTTACTATTTATTGTCCGAGATGGTTTCTTTTAAATTGAAAATTTAATATAGATGTTGTCTATTTACTTAATAAATTGCAGATGAAAAGGATAATGGCATAGAATAGGGAAAGTCAGTAAAATCTTTTAAAAAAGCATCAGGGTAGCTCATGGGATGCTTTCCAGCCACGCAATCCTGTCGCCGCGGGTTCGAATTCCGCCCAGGACAATCTTATTTATTAGTAAAAGCTTGTCCTGAGCCAGGGTCGTTTAGAATGAGAGTTTGAGTTTAGAATGGGATAGCAACTTGTGGATAGCCCCTCCCTCCATGACCTTAAGTAGTTAAATGGGAGGCTAACACGTAAATAAAAAAAAGTTTAATCATGGTACTAACGTGAATAACGTAATCCCCCCAAGATAAATCTGCTAAAATTATAAATATGTTCCTTTTATGAGCGTGAAGGCCTTTTTTTAGAATTAATGCTTGGTTACTATACCCAAAATTTATTTCATGACCAATATTCATTTAATTTAATATAGCACATTTGAGGAATATTGACTTCCAGGTGTTCCACCCTATGTTACGCAGTCTTTCAGTGCTACAACTTCTGTAAGTGGAAGGGAAGAAGGATCAGCCGACAATAAGGAGTATCAGGGAAGACGGGGGTTGTCGTAGGCGTTCTGCTCTGATTAGTGGGAGCGGGAGTCAACCCTCTAACTCTTGAAGGGTTGGAGTACCGCAAACAGAGTAATTCGCCTACCGTAGCCCGGTGGGAGATCCGTCGCAATTACAGCTGCCGAGGGAAAACTGGTGAACCAGACCAGCGGGTGATGATGATTTAAGGAATCTGGAGAAACGAACCACAACACCTCAAGGGGGAGGTATCCAATAAATACCATTGTAAATTGTCTTTATTTATTTAGTTTTAATAGTAAACACAATGTATGAGGATACAAGATCCCGGAACTCCCATGGAAAGATATGGGAAGCTTGGAGATAACGCACTTATATCCTACTTTGGATTGATAATGCAACATAAATGCAAAATAAAGTAGTAACAGCGGATATCTCAAAAAATTAATCTTTGATTCCTTGGCATTAAAAAAAAAGCATAAATTGAAAAAAAAAATTGTTCTGAGCAAAAGGAAAGAGAAAAAGGAAAGATCAATCTTAATAATATATTGAGCGCAATACATAAGGCTTAATAACCTAGCTTTTGATGAACCAAGAACCTGAACTTGATCCTAATCTGTCATACCTTTAGGATCCTAATCCTTTATGTGGACATATATATCTTTTAAATTATACCTATACCTCTACCTAACAACTAAAACTATGCCTATATCTAACAATTATACCTATTTTTAACAGCAATGTTTAACATCTATAACAAATAACTCACATTTAATTATGCCTATAACAATCTAACTACAACTAATAATAACTGATAGGGTTGATAACCCTATGAAAAGGCAAAAATCCAAAAACACACTTTAAAAAAAAAAATATATATATNATGAGAAATATTCTTATTTGTAAGAGATTTATGATTTATGACTTTATGCATTATATATATATAGAGAGAGAGAGAAAGTATGTTGAAATATAACCTTTCATGAGAATAACCTAACAAGCCTGATTCTTTAAATAGGAAAAATAATCACAGTCAAAAAAGTAGGTTACTATAATTTGACGTCGCGAAATAGATAACATATTCGTCACCACCTTTTTTCACAATTATTTTAACCACTAAGAAGCACAACAAATAATCATTTACAAATGCAACAGACGGTGGAATACAGCAGCAGTCCTCCTTTATAAGGCATATTACAAAACAATTTTATAAATTATTTGTAATATGCTACTTATTCAAAGACAAAGGTTTCACATCTCAAAGCAATGTTTAGAGCTTTGACCTACATAGCGAATTTCGAAGTGGAAGCATAATCCCTTTGAGTCCTTGTACAGTACATATGCCTTTGTTACATTCTGCAAAACATATTGCGTGTGGGATATACAAAATTACATCTGAAAGCACCATGATACGTGGACAGCCAGCTTTCGAGCCATGGACGTCTTCATGAAAGACAAGTTGGGCAGAGTTTGGTTCTGTCTGAAAGAGCGGGAAAGTATTTTAACACGAGTGGAGCTACACATATGAATGACGTCAGCTGGAGATCAAAGGGGACCGGTGACGTACACTAAAGTCCCTCATGCCTCCGAATAAAGACATGAATGAAATTTTTTTACAACAGCGACTGTATATATGTATAAAAAAGAATAATGGTTGATATGAACCATTCAGTTAAAGAAACAAATAAATAATGTTTACGAATACATCTTCTGGGTTCAACCGTGTTTAGGAGTTTTTAGGTGCCAAGCTTTCGCACATCGTTTGATGGCTTCTTCAGGGCTGAATGGAGATTGAGCCCATGAATTCAGCCCTGAAGAAGTCATCACACTATGTGCGAAAGCTTGGCACCTAAAAACTCCAAGACACGGTTGAATCCGGAAGAAGTATTGGTATAAATGTCTGAGGACCGTGGACGCCTATGTGAACATCTTAGCAAATAAATAACTTTATATATATNGAATCTCTTTTTAACGACTTTGACTTATAGTTTACGAGCTCATTATTGTCTATATTGTTTTCCCGGAGCACCGGAAACTTTATTTACTTCACTTTTACGCGTCATTGATGATCGCTATGTATTGGTTTGAAAGTATTTCCTTACAAAGATAATTGATTCTGAAAAAAAAAAATCAAAACATTGGAGTTGAGATGGTCGCACTTAATTTTAAACTTTTCAAATGAAAAAGATTAAAGATTATTAAATACTCTTGTGGTATTTAATACCACATTAATTTTAATTATAAACGCAAGGGAATTTAATAAAAAAATCTTACTACCTCAGCCGGGACTTTAAGCAGGAGATCCGAATTCCAGTCCCGGCAGAGGTAGTAAGATTTTTTTATTAAATTCCCTTGCGTTTATAATTAAAATTAATGTGGTATTAAATACCACAAGAGTATTTAATAATCTTTAATCTTTTTCATTTGAAAAGTTTAAAATTAAGTGCGACCATCTCAACTCCAATGTTTTGATTTTTTTTTTTCAGAATCAATTATCTTTGTAAGGAAATACTTTCAAACCAATACATAGCGATCATCAATGACGCGTAAAAGTGAAGTAAATAAAGTTTCCGGTGCTCCGGGAAAACAATATAGACAATAATGAGCTCGTAAACTATAAGTCAAAGTCGTTAAAAAGAGATTCCACTTCAGGTGGGGTGAATGCTGAAAAATTCATCTGAACAGAAGACTTAAATGGCGAAAACAAGACTCAAGTGATACAAACTTTCAAGACCTGGCAACTCTTGGTATTGCAGAAGAACAACTGGAAGAAATTAAAGAAAAACTTTTGATTTATGGCTTCCAGGAAATGGATAACAAGTCCTAAACGAGTTTTTTTTTAAAAAATTATGTATTGTTATATAAGGATTGTCAATTATTATGTAAGATAGAAGGTGTTGAGATGAGTCTCCACAGTAGAAATTACAATCAGTCCGCCGGTTGTGGCGAATTACTACGCTCACCTACCCAGGCTAGAAGATATCCAGGGAGAAGTTTTAAACACCAGAGTGGATTTGAGTCCACACACTGCTGAAGATAACACAACAGGCTAGTGATTAGAAAATGCGGATTTAAGCTCGAATTCTGATTTTAACTTATTTTCTTTATTTAATAGTGTTATGTGTTATCATTATAATGATTCAATTATTACTGTCAGTTTTTTCATATTACATTACAGAAGGACATATATGCATGTAAATGGCTAATTCTCATATAAAGGACATGTTGCTATGAAGACTCCACAAGTCTTAGCTGGCCAAGAATAGGTAGGTGATGAGAGACGCACAATACGTAAATTTTTATTTAATTTTTAAAATAAACGCGACCTGATTAAAGTCTGAAAAACAAATTAATTTTTAGAAAAACTATGATTAATATTTGCAGCCTGTTTGATTAAGTATAACACTTAAACGAAACTAGAGGTAGTAGGGCGTTACGGCATGTCAGTAACTGCTCCAGCTGTGACATCAAACTGATCCAAGGGTTGGTAAATATGGAAATTCGGGTACCGAACCCCTTCCACCTAAGGGTGCCTTCATACATCTGACAGATTCTTACAGAGACTTTCTTTATTTCACAATACCATTCATAAGTGTTGAGATTAAAACATTATTAATTATTATTTTTAGCTAATATGAATATATATNAGTCTAAAGTAAACTTACAAAGTAACAATTACAACATTAATAAAAAGTCTTACAAGCACTAATATGAATATATATATATATATATATACTAATAGTAGTAATATTAAACTGTTTTTTTTGTGGGTGTGTATTGCTTGTAAAATTTTAGAATTTTATTTTCTGTGATTTTGACTACCAAAAAAATTTTATTTCTCTCATTCAGTTTGAACATTTAATTTTCTGATTATACCTGTATATTAAAATAGGAAAAAAGATTTGTCATCTGCATAACACGAGTATAATAAATTGTTAATAATTATCAAATAAATTATTAATGTATGTAGCTCGTTTTCCTTTAAAATAATTGACCATTTTCCTTAAAAAGTGCCGTCTTAGGACCAACGTGAATAGTTTCATTTCCGTAAAGGAAATCAGCGAATAAAAATCATTGAAACTGAAAGCTACTGAATTAATTTTAATAATATTAGAGCTGTAGATTGCGCTGTCCTCGAGAGATGCCAAACTTCTTATCAGTTTGATTAAAGGACTCGAGCGGGGATCAAATTATTAACAATAACTTCAGGGCAATTAAACTTATCGGTCTCAGAATAATCCTCCGTTACAAAGGCTTCAAAATCTAAATTTTGTTCGGACACCTTAGGTCTTATTTTCAACATTTACACCTCAAATACATATTATCAAAATTAACAAATAGAATTTTTTTTTTTTTTTTTTTTTTTTTGAGAGAAGGAGGGATTTTCTTATTCGATAATACAAATATTAAGTGCATTTCAAAATAAATTATTAAATTTTCAAATACAAATTATGAAAGAGTGGAAAGGTTTTTCCGACTATCTTTAGGCATTACTTCAGCTCCGGAAGAGTCTGACACAGCTCATGATGAACAGATGTCTCAGATACAGGATCCGACTCATTCCTTACGAGATGCTTAATCAGAAAACAGCTCTAATTTATAGAAATATGACTATGGCAAGAAGATGTCCCACAAGAGGAATTTCAACAATCGTCCTAGAGTCAGGCAGCTGTGAGAACTTCATCCTTGGGAGAGAGTATGGATTACAGATCAAATATCCTACGGATCAAAAATATAATCAGTCATTCAGGTGAGCCAAGGTCATACTGGCTATAATGGGAGAGTAATAGGCAGAAGATAAAACGCAAAAGGAGGTGTATTTAATACCAACGGGAGAGAAGAGGATGCCTTCCAACCTTGCTAGTGCAGTGGTGTCTAGTAGGTACTCATACGACAGCCGTCTATAGAGTGCTGTCTGATACCGCGAGGAGAAGGTAGCGACACCACGATGCAGATCTTGAGTGAAGATCCCAGATCTACTCGGACTGAAAAAATCCAGCCTGGAGCAACTGGGGAAGGGTAAGGAGAAAACAGATTGGATCCGACTGTTCACATCTCCTCATAACATCGGACCCAGCTGATCAAAGTGTACCAGTCGTTAGAATGGGCTAAGAGTGAAGGGTACGGTTATCACTGCGTTACAGCCCAAGCAAACATAGAAAGGGGGATGTCATATTATTTGTTACAACAAAAAGCATACACTTGGATAAAGATTTAACACATTCATACGAATTTGACATTGAATTGATTAACATTTTACTGTTGTACTACATTGTCATACACAGGAGAAAGTTATTTAAAAATGTAACTACAAACGCTTAACATTTTTCCCTAATATTCCTTTCAGAACAGTCTAGAATATCAGATCCCGCTGTTCGAAGTGTACTAGTCGCTAGTCGTTAGTACTAGTCGGGAACTTCATCCTGGGGAGACAGTATGGATTACTGATCAAATAACCACGGATCAAAAATTAAGAGCGGATGTAGGGAGATCGCAGCGTTGAAGCCTTTGACCTCAGAAAAAATCATCATCAGATGATTTTCCTCAGAAGTTTTAGCATTTATAATCGTTCCTTTAGGATCGAATTGTTTAACTAATCTTATTGATATCCATCAATGAAGAAACATGAAATATATGCTTAATTTAATAAGTTCTAGCATGAAGGATTTTTTTTTGTACCATATTTATTAAAAATAATAAGGAGATGTAATTCCTCATCGTCTTTAGGACGACAAAGGACAGATCACATATAGCATATAGTCTGTTTCGATACAATCGCCGTTATTTAATCGAAATCACGGACAGTCTCTCGCTCCATAATCGGGAAAGCAACCACTGCGAGAGATATATCTGCAAAGCCTGGGCCCACTAATACAGGAGTGCTAACATTTAGAGGCTCATGATTGCAGCATCACTGGTTTTCAGATAACAGTAAATCACAGGTATGTTCACCGTTCTGGGTAGTATATCACTGTTCCGCAACCATACTCAAGGGCACTCAATACTACCATTATCCACACCTTACTTCACCAAACATTACTACCCATAAACATGTCGAAAAAGCTTTTTATTAAATTACATATTCTTTTATATATTTATTTCTCTACATCCACAGATCGAACGACTTATTGCTCTGAAACTCAAATTTATTGTAATTTTCATAAGAAGAAAACTTCTAAAATTAATCAATATTGAAGAAATGACTCCTCTTGAATCATTTTAAAAAAATTTATTGGATGATTTTAGTTGGGGTTCGGTCAAGGCAGATCCAAAAAACACAAATTAAAAAAAATGTATTTTTTTAAATAAAGGATTATCTTCCAACGTTTCGGCTTACATTGTAAGCCATCTTCAGGGCTATCATGAAGATGAGAGAGGACGTCCTGTCCCTGACAATAACTGACAATTAATTTAGCTTTTGTTTTTATTATTTTATCAACTTTAGAATATGGTTTGCATCAAGCTGTTCACGGTATTCCCATCACTCTTCATTCTCATGCAAATGTGAACTTAGGAACAGGACGTCCTATCTCGTCTTCATGAAGATGTCCCTGAAGATGGCTTACAATGTAAGCCGAAACGTTGGCAGATAATCTTTTAAAAAATACACTTTTGTTAAATCGGTATTTTTTTTTTTGGATCTACCTTGACCGAACCCCAACTAAAATCATCTAATAATATCTACGGTTAAAAAACCCTTAAATATTTAAGTTATTTTTCTGATCTCTACATAGATAAAATGTTAGATCAACATTTTCACAAGAGGACATCACATCACAATCAATCAAAAACAGGTCAGATAAAGATTGCAGACACACAAAAAGAAAATATCACTAGGAGCAAAATTTTCAGGAATCCCTCGCCCTTCGTCAATGAGAAGTGAAGATATACTAGGTAGTATCTCACTGACAAAGGGCGAGAGATTCCCTAAAATTTTGCTCCTTGTGATTTTTTCTTTTTGTGTGTGCACTGCACTCTCTATCTGACCTGTTCTGGATACCGCAGCCGTTTCTACAAATCGCAGCCGTGAGTGTTTCAGTTTATACTTTTACTTGATATATATATTTACTTTGCCTCCTTGATTTTTCTTTAGGATTTGGCCATGTTAAAATGTTATTTTTTACAAGCTTTTTACATCTTGTGAATTAAGATAACTTACCTATATATATATTTTAATTTAAGAGGAAGACAAACAAAAAAATCGACATATTTTCGTTTCTATTTTATATTTATTTAAGAAATTGTATATAACTTAGTTTGTGTAAAATCTAATTTTGTAAGATATATATTACATGTTAAGTTTTTACGAAAATCTCCCTCGCTTCCCTCTTCAATATACCAGAGCCTGCCTAGTGGCGTTTCTTTCACGCTGTTGGCCCTCCAATCTTTTGGGAGGCGTATGCAAATCATATCCTGGCGTTTTGCCTCAGACAAGGTTATTGACTACTGTTATCGTCGCCTCAACACTAGCAGAGCAAATGCAGATTAACACTCATCAAAGAAAGAGATAAAAATGTGAAGTGTATGAGCCACACCAGCGGATCAAACATACACACAGTTTTTCGCCATTTAAATCCTCCGGTCGCTCCCCGAGCGTTAAGGCAACAGTTCTGATTCCCAGCTGGGGGGAATTTATCGCCGTTCCTATCATAAAATCCGGCAATAAAACGTCTTTACCGTGTACGCTATGGCAGTTGTTAAATTTGCATACGGCTTGAAACATTGGGGTGGGGGCATTTCCACACTTCATCGGACCCGACACTTTTATTGCCCAATAGGAATTTTCCTTTTAAATTTAAGAGCCCCGCTTATGAATTAAGTGTTCCGTAATAAGACGAATATTTACGAGAGGATTCAACACGGCCTAGGAGACGTCAACAAAATAATCTTTATCGCTTCACTAAATAATATGAAATTAGTTAAATTTTTTATTTCATATTTGATGCCAATGCTATCTATCGTATTACATATTACGTTTTTGTAATCAGTTAGTTGAAATCAGTTGAACCTAAACACGTAGAGCAGCTGTCAGTAATTCTAAATATATTCATAACAAGAAGATATTTAAAAATCTTGTACAAAGTATATTAAGGAAACCAGTACTGTTTCAGGTCTTTATATCGTATATAATGATATATTTCATGAGCTAAAATAAATATGCATTTCTTAAAGATGTCGTATAAACATTTACAAAAATAATTCTGTAAACAAGGAAGACAAATTAATTTGCTAAAGATGTATTCTGACAATTATTTTAGATTTTGTTTTTATTATTTTATCAACTTTACAATATAGTTTGCATCAAGCTGCTCACGGTATAATCATGACGTATCTTTTGAAAAATTTTAACTTACTCTTCGCCAATGCTAGATTAAAGATAAAAGTATGGTCCATATATATANATATATATATATATATATATATATATATATATATATATATATATATATATATATATATAACACATTTGTCAATAGGCTCTGTTTACTTCGTCGTTTTTTTTAAATAAAAAAACCAAATTCGGGTACATAGAATGAGGAAGAGGGAGTGTTTAGAGGAAAACAGTTTAAAATTGCAATATCCTTGTTTTTTGTGATTTACAAAAACGTTTAAAGAATAAAATTGGTGTGAAAAGTAATTGTGTTATGTTGTTTTATTATTCAATTTTCACAGAATACACTTATTAAGAAAAATATTTACGAATGTAAATACGAAAGCTGAGCGCTACTCCCACTTCTCAGGCAATCTGGAATGATGTTTAGGCATTTCGTTATATAAAAACAGCATTTATGTCAAATCTACAATAAGACGGCTTCAGAACGAATCAAAAGAACGTGACGAGGTCAAAATAAACAAGTTTCAACACAAAAGGTCTACCAAGATGCAGCCAAACTAATACAGACTCGTGAAGAGGAATTACAATCTTTCAATATCACAATACAATAGAAAACAAACTGACGCTCTACAAAACCATATTACGACCAATCTGGACAATCGGTGTAGAAATCTGGGGTGCCGCTAAGCCTTCCAACATCCAAAGAATCCATTCCTTTCAGTCCAAAAACCTCAGAGTAACCCCTAATGTATCCAATTCTTACTTTTACTACGATTTTAATTTTCCTTCTAGTCAAAACCGGATGTCTAAATAATTATGAAGTTTCAAATATGTGTTCAGAGCGCAGAGAAATTTTTTAATTTCTAATGTATTTTAAATTCGTAAAATAAGTGATTTCTCAATTCTACGTACTTCTAGCAATATTTTCATAGTAGAGCGATTTAAAATTTTTAGTAGTATACCCTTTTGTGTGTTTCATACTGTTGAATTACTCTCTGAACTGACATAGATGTACTTATTTGATTCATCACCATCACCAATTAATCATATTCAGCACTAATAAGCCATCCTTCTTTTTGCCTCTCTCGTAAGATAATAACCGGTTCTTGGACAGATCTCTGAGTAACTTATAGACCCAGGCATGCTTTAAATTTGTAAATGCCTCTCAACAATTGTTGTACTTCATTTTCTCCTCAATCATTTCTAATTTACCAACTTATAATATAATTATTAATCATTTCTGTATATATTCATGTATTTGTATATTCAGAAGGAATTATTATCTTTTCCATGAAAGAGATGTCATCAGCGTAGACACTGAACTTCTTTTTTAGAACACTATGTAATGTAAGATTAAATAGTGTAAGAGATAATACATCCTGTTGCCTAATTCCTGCAATAACTGGAAAGAAGCAGTAGAGGAAGCCGCCAATATATTCCTTACTACTGCTAACATCCACAGAAACTAGTATTAAGCTAATTACTCTATTTGCAAATTTTTAATCTGTGACATAATATTTTCGATAAAATATCAAAGCTAAAAACATAAGAGATAAAAATAGGATAGTTGTGGGGTTGTTAAATTTTGTTATTTTTTCCTGATACGGAGACAATCTAATAATATCAATGCATATGTATACGAACTTATGTTTCAACCATCATAATAAAATTGAAGCAAGCCAAAGAAAAAGAAAATGATGAATAAATTGAAAATAAATACATAGGGAAAAACAGGAGTGAAAATACAATTTTCTTTAAGATGAATTCTTCTATTGTTACTGGTAATTATATTCTCCTATTAAGCTTCAAAATTAGCATTTAACAATGAAGTAATAAGAATTAAATACTTGTATTGGCGGGGTATTCTTATTATGTTATTAACTGCATAACACAATAAATTTATAAAACTGTTAATTCATTATTATTTACTGAAATAAATATCATTACAAGAACATAAAATAATTATAATTTATTATGGAGATTAATTTTCAGAAATTTCTAGTCGTTTTGTTCTTTTACAGTGTTAATATTTTATAAGGACAATTGGGTACGAAAAAACAAGTTTTTTTCCCCCTTTCTCTCCTCCAGTTTGTAAAAGCTATAATTTCAAGGGTGCTTCAGGGAACATCTTGCCCTAATGGCCAGAGCTAAAGTCGTAATGATCCTTCACTCGGATAGAAGAGTCTAATGGCGATTTCTGTTTTGTTTTTAGGTAAACTTCATCAAAAGTATTATTGAGTTGGTGCTTAAAAAAAGGATTTCCTCTGGGTTTTGTCCTTACGAGTCAAGGACCTGATACACTTTATTAGATTAGGTTTTATATTAATTACATGGATACCCCTCATAACTATAAAACAACCTGTAGTGCAATAAGACCTGAATCAGAATACCTATATGAATGCTTCATCATTCTCCTTCCTAAAGTTAGCATTATCAGGCACTGTCTGCTGTTAATTACTGAGTGCATGAGAAAGTGGACAAGGCAACATTCGGCCCGAGTATGACAGATCCCTGCTTAAAGTGCCCGCCATTAGGACGTGGAAAACAGCCATTGACTACGGATTCCTATACGATTGTTGATGATATATTCATTGGTGGACTATAGGTTAAGAAGTGGTTTTGGGTTTCAGAAAAGTAGTTTTGGACAGTCCAGCATCTTTGTAAATACTCATATAAAAGTCAACAAACTTTTTTTGACATCATGAGTCTACTTTTTTTTTTATATATATACAATTTAGTACACATCGTTTTAATAAAATATTTTGTAATTTGATTACAATTAAGAGAAATATAATTAATAAAATAATATTAAATTAAATTCATATGGAGAAAAAAGCTCCATGATACCGCTCTCATCAAAAAAATTGTTAAATAACAATTGATAAGTAATGTTTTCATAAATTTATTCTTCTCAATAAAATTTGTTGTTATTTTTGAAATTCTATCGGTACGTTCATAGCCATAAGTAGTAATAAATGTAGGAATCACCATTAATGACCCCGCACCCATTAAGATTACATTATTTCCTCTTTTTTTTTATTAATATTTACTACCATTACTTAATCCTACCAGCGATTCATATTGTTTTACTTTAACTACAAATCCTAATCTTCGAAAACACCCCCTCCCTTCCGATAACTCCTACTTACCCCTCCCCTACCAAACACCTCTCTTCTCTTTTAGATTTTCTTGACACGACGAATTAATATTTTTCAGGGAAGGAATTTGCTCAAACTTAGCTCTTAGTCCATTCGTTATCTCTATGAGGGACAAAGTAGATATGTGTGTATTTGAATTTATAATTGTATGTTCAATTGAGGTAATCTTTTTTACATTTTCTGCTTAGTTTTTTAAAATTAAGGGCCATGAAGAAGGCTTGATATATAAGCCAAAGCATTGTCCAAAATAAAAATTTTCTAAAGACAAATTTTATTTTTATTTAAAATAAATAATTTATTATTATTAAAATTATTTAATTAAAAACTTTAAAACCTACTGACCGAATGCAGGACACAATGTCCATTACAAAGCTATTCTTCTTCTTTCTTTTATGATTATATCTCTAACCTCAAAGCAAATAGATCTACTATAAAAACAAGGATTCCTGTGTAAGGGATGGTCCCTCAATAGATGGGAGTTTCAGTAGGAAAAGATGGATGAAGTGGAAAGCAGGGAAGGAGGGGAAGATTTAGTGAGAGTACAGAAGAGAAAGGAGGGATGATATAGAGGGAGAATTGAAGACAGTAAAGGAAAATGTCCCACGAATAGAGCGAGCTTCACATATCGGACTGTGGCCTGCTTCAAAGGGTAAGTATTCAGGAGGCAGTGAAGGGATTCCATTGCAAGGGAGATGTAGGAGGGGGTTAGTGCCCGGAAGAGGAGATAAAACCGCTCAGAAATGGGTGGGGGCGGGTTCCTTCTAGTAAGTACACTTCCTCATCGTTCGAGAAGGAACAGATCAGAACTGCACAATCCAAAGAGATATGTTTAATCGAGAATCATCTTACGCAGTATTTCCAGTCAGAAGAACTCTTCTAATCTTTGGTTGTGCGATCTGCGCCATTCGTCTCTTTTTACTTCTATTAAAGCATAAACTCAATATGTCAGCAATATTAAATATAGCATGTAAGTTAATTTTAGAGAACTCTGTTTAATTGTTATAAAATATTTAGTAGAACCTATTAAGAATGTTTGAAAAATATATACATATAAGCAGCCTATTTTTTTTTTCTAAAGGTTTACATAATAAAATTTGACTTTTGTATTCAAATAAGACACAGAGTATTTTATTTAAGAAATGTTAAACTTCAACACTCGAACACTTTCTTTATTGCATACATATGAGAGAAATCGGAGGAATACTCGTGGGAATTATTCAAAATGTCAACTGAGAGTAAAGTACTTAATTGCATGAAAGGGCGTGATGCTCCGTTTAGAGCAATGTAATATAACACAGGTATATTTTTGATAAAATATACATTCTATATGGGGGGGGGGGTTTACACAAGACAAAGAAATTCCAATTCTAAATAATTCAGCAAGAATTCTGAGGGACTGGGTAAATTTACGAAGATCGCGCAGGACTTTTATGCTTCTTACTTTGAACTTACCTGTGAGCAGTTTCGGTAAGTTAGATGAGAGAATTCCTTCCAACTTACCCTTATCTCTACCCCCCCTCAATAGTGAAGTGATTGTAAGTATAACACTTATTTCTACTATATTTTTTCGATTATAATTTTTCCTGGATCTTCATTATCTGAATACATATCCATTAGCTTACAGTCCACTGACTTGATTGCATTTTTAGTATCATATTAAGCAAGAGCTTAAATCTAATTTTATTTAAAGATTTAGTGAATATACTAAAAACTGAATAAAAAGGAAGATAAAAACAAAAATATCATCCTAATTAAAAAATACAATAAATGAAAGCCCGCTGAAGGCAATAAGACAAGAGTAAAGCCATTTTTATACACATGTAGTATATTTCTTTTGTACACATATATTGTTTTTAGAAAATAAATGCTTCTTTATTGCTATTACATTGACGTCAATATGTCTGAATATCTATTTATGATAAGAAGTAGACCAAGTAAACAAATTTTAAACATTACGGGTGTTTTCAAATCTTGAAAAGCTTAACTACAATTATTTGCATACATAAGAGGTGCTGTTGTACACAAAGACTATGACCAATAAACGTATTTTCCTGAAAGTAATAAAACCTAGATGGATTTTTTTTTTAAAGTATGCTAATGGCTAAGAGTATTCAATACTCTTATTGAATTTTAAATATTTTAATATCTATTAAAATATATAAAAGAGTCCTATAATGAACTTAAATAACATTCAAAAATAAGGGAAAATAAATGTCTTCTTTACACACAAAAGTATCACAGATAAAATATAGTCCCTTCGATTATGTCGAGTTATTTCCTTATTTCGCAATGTGAGAGAACCCTGGGGTAAATCTCTGACCTCCTTGGAAAACCGAGGAACGCCTGGGTAAGGCAGTGTAGCTCGGCGAAAGGCGAGTCGTTCGCGAACGATCCTACCGGTGCCAGGTGACCAGCCCTGAGGATTCGCTAAGGGGGCACTATGCTCCATCACTGTCACAAGGGGAGTTTCAGAGAGCGGAAATTGTTCAGAACAGCGACACAGTATCTAATTAACAATATTGATTGATTCGTTCTGAACGTAACGATCAATCAACTCCAAGGTACGAGGAACCGCTACAAGTTCATAAAAAAGAGCAATAATTAATCTGGGATTGTATTTTTTCTATATAAATAAGCTATGGTTAAGCTCAGTGATTATTGAGCAAATTTTTTTAAAGATAAAATAATTTATGTGATTGTTAGAGATATTTAAATTTGGTTTCCTTTAAATATTTAACTCTTGAATATGATTTCAACTAATATGAAATATACTGAAGCCGATAACATTAAATATGAACTTAATCGATTTTCTATTAGAATTATAAAAACCAGACAATTTCTGAATAAAAATAAATGGCTCAAATGTTGAAAAGACTTGTAAGGTTCCAGGAACCTGTAATTTTAAATGGGGTTAAAATTTGAATATTTTCTACTCGAAATCGATAAAATATGGAGTGAATCTATTTAGACGACCAAATAAATTAATTTTGCTTATGTATTAATTCTATTTTTTTTTTTTAAATTGACAAATGTACGTAATACTGTATTTCATTGAAATTGAAAAATAACCAGTAAGGAGATTTACGTTATAGTGGAACATTTTAGTAGAAAATTGAGATTTAGCATAAGAAAATGCGACCGACTCTCCGCCTAAAGTATAAAAATGTTCAAAATAATTTGTTAAATAAAATAATTAATTTAAATCGACAAAAA
>KZ807346.1:713374-724638 GCA_000696205.2 Oncopeltus fasciatus | reverse complement strand
TATATATATATAATATCAATTAGATCGTTTAACTCAATAGCAATTATTAAATGAGAGCCCCGCTGAATTAAAGTCTTAAATAGAAAATGTTTAAACTTGAAAAGACAACATTGTTGGGTTGAGCTTGAATTGGTCAGAACTGAAATTGGAACACGGGAAGAGCGTTCCCGTTTCCCAAGTTGAGCGCGGAAGAATGTGGAGTCACAATTAAACTCCCCCGAAGGTTATTTCTTCGTTTAGCGGATAACCAAGGTCATGCAATTGTGGAGAGCAAGGTCAGTCTCAATATCCTTCTCCGTCAGAAATGTCTTGCGGTTATCCCGTCATTCCGACTCTATCTATACGCCAATATTGGGAATGGTCTGGGAGGTGGCCACTGATTTCCTGAGAGAATACTTTGAAACAGCTCCTTTACTGACCCAATCTTCCCGAGACCCAGAAATCATATAGAAAGGCTATTTTTCTTTCAGTGTTTCTGTTCTGTGATGATTAGAAGAGTTTCTTGTTCACTTTTTGAAATAACTAGCTCTAGATTGTGGTGAAATCAATGAAGAAATGCGCTTCACGCAGTGTTCGTTACTCGTAAACTAAGCTAACTTTCTAATTTTTCTTAAATAGGGACAAAATGATAGTAATACATTTGAAACAGGCCTACCAACTATATTTGATATCCTTTTCGACAAGAAATAGCGGCCAATGACAAGATTTCTAGGTCTGGATCAAGCCTGGCAGTGAAAGAATATTGTGAAAGGCACTCTGTCATCGAAGTAACATTCGTAAATATATTCTTATCGTTTTTATTAAATAGATAAATTATACAGCATACATAATACATATTATACTCATGTTTTCTAAACTAAAAGAAAAAGAAAAATATAGGAATTATAAGTAGCTTTCGTCTTCCAATCTTCCCCTTTATCTCATTTTAAATTAAACCAACATGAATTTATTCTACGTTTTGCAGTAGAAAGTCTAAACACAACTTTGGTGAATATAATTATAATAATAATGCAACACTATAAGTTAAATTCTTCTATAATGAAATATGCGCTACATAAGAGTATTAGAGAACTTAAGTAATTCTAAGTAAGTTATATATTTACATTTTATAAATCAATTCATTAATCTAATATTAATAATGATGAATTAAAAAAAATATTTGTGAGGTTTCAATTTGAACCCACTATAAACTATTTCATGTCCTGACCAATTACAGCGATTGAAAAGCTCCTACGGTTTGCATTGTGAAACTTAAAATTTCTAAATTTGAATAAATTGTTGAAGCTAGAGTACCATACATACACAAACACTCACATACTTTTATATTGTAAAGTAATTTTAATAATATTTATTAGATTCCTGAGCGAAGATTAGCGTTATTGATTTCGAAAAAACCGTTTTTAGCATAGTAATTTTCACCCCACATCCCTAAACAATAATAAAATTATTTGTTTAAAGGGAGCTCTATGATTAATCATAAATCTATGTAACTATTAACGATCATCTTCATAGAACATTGTTTCAACGCAATCTAATCTGTTTTTTTTTTTCATAAAAGACATACATAAATATAAATAATAATATGTAAGAATATATGCGTGTATGGATATATATATATATACTCTAGGGGGGTTCAAAAAATTGTCGAACTAACTCAGATGTAATTAAATCACAAAAACATAAACACAAAACATATATTATTTTTTAATATAAAATCCCTTACTAGCAATACATTTTATACACCAATTTATTAATTTTTTTAGGCCCCTCAAATTATAATTTTTTTCTTTGGAACCAAATGAGCAAGAATAGCCTTTTCAAGTTGGCCATCGTCCTTTAAAGTGTTAAATTAAGTAGTTTTTGGTTTTTAAAGTATTCAAGATCGTAATTTATAATATTGATCTCTTTTTTATAATTTTAGAAAATAAAATTGTATTTAACTCGATAGATGTAAAATTAAAGTATTTTGACTTTTACCATTTTGATGAAAAGGGTTTATTAGGGTAGGTACTTAGGAAAACAACTAGGGTGGTTCAGTGCTTCCCCCACTCCTTCTCATGCCCTGTACCCGGACAGAATTAGATGTCTTTCTTTTAGTCTCATTCTCATTGTTCTCTCCGTTTTGTGAGATATAGTGCCTTTTATGTCCATCTTACCAAAACGGTTTGGATAGCCAACTCCTGCATAGTTTTTTCCTTCTTTTAATTTGCAACACCTATTTTTATTTATTTTTTAATCTACTGTTAAACTTTTAAGGAAGAAGGACAATTTTTACACTTTACACAACTACAACTTATTTACCTTATACACACACACATATATATATATATATATATATTTGTTCCTAGACGGTAAAATAATTAAAAAATCCAAAAATTTAGCTAGAATTTACTAAATGAAAATGTTAAGGAAATATACTTCAGGTAATTTGCAAGTTGAATGTATTTGACATTAGGTAGCAGAATTCTTCTCATCTAACGAACGGATTATATATTAAAATTATTCTGAGAGGGAAGTGATAAATTGTATTTAGTAGATCTCTACGGAACCAATCCCTCCCCCCTCCCCTCATTCTAGTTTTATTTATATGAATGAGCTGATCCATGTTTTGGGGATGAATGAAATAGTTTAGGAATCGGGTGACAAATGTTCTGTTCCAATAAAGTAATTTTCATCAGTCACCACAAAAGGCCAGCTGTGGCCGCTTTGTTGAATTTGGGTCTCAATTGGAATCCTTTTTGAATAAATTTGTACACAATATAGCAGATGCTTCAAACGTATTAAACACACTGACAAACATCAAGTTAAAATTAAACAAGAAATAATAAGAGTGCAATAAAAAACAAGTATGTAAAATAAATACCATTTGATTGTTTACCAAGAATGGAATGAAAATAAAAGTCTCAATAAAGACTGCTTCAACTAAGTTCATAATGTTTGTTTAAAATATATATAATCAAGAGTAACTGACTAATTTTTTCGTACAAACCAGAAAGGATTCAGTAATATAACTAAGTCTTCTTCTATTCTGTGCGAAAGTGGGAACTTATAAAACCAATTCGTTGCTACATTCTTAAAGACATTATTTAATATATGTTCTTTATAAAAATATTTAAGGTTAAAAATAACTTTGAATGTAGGAAAATTATATTTTACACCAATTAAAGACAATTTGTATTCACTAAAAAAAATTGTTAACACTTAATAAAAAAAATAAAGATGAAATCATATTTCGATAAATTTAGTTCTTTTTCGAACTTTTTCGATTTCAGCCAATAACTTTTTCATTAAAGTGTGTAAAGTAGAAAACCTAAATACCGAATATAGTTCATACATATTAGAGTAACGCAGCCCGCCAAGTTACTGTCTTATATATTTGCCTTAATCAAGGTTTTAATATAAAACAAAATGTTCATAAACTGCATTTTTTTTCTATAATCATCTATAATTTTTTACCAGATTTAAAAATTTCGAACACAAATGTTTGTATGAACATTGACATATTGAAAATTTTCTGTAAAGTACAGTCGGTAAAGAATCTTAGCCCTTATGTGAAATACTTGATATTTCTTTTATCAAATCTATTAAAACCAAAGGCAACCATGATCAATTGAAGCCCCAAAGTCACCTGGATGCTGTCCTTCCACACTGATCTAGGTCTTCCTCAAACTCCGCCATAATAGACATTATACTTCGTGGGCATTTATCTGTGGGCAAACGCCTACAGTGACCATACCCCCACAGACGACATATTCCCTCTGGGACAAATTTCATGATCTCTTCACCTCAATGCGGTAATTCAGCCTTGTAATGCGTAAGTACTGTCTCCAGTAGTCCATCTCAACCGCCTGCAATTTAAAGCACCGACAGGATCTATAGTACTAGTTTCGGATGCGTAAGTGAGAATGGCTTCCATAATAATAACGGTGAATTATTTACATCTGAGACATTATTGTTCCATACATCATTATTAAGTAACCTGCCTTGCAAATTCTGCCTCCCGCATAACATCCTCAGCCCTTCTGGATTGAGAATCCTTACGACTTGCCTTGCGAAATCTGCCTTCCTCTTCACATTCTCAACCCTTCTGGATTGAGAATCCTTACGAGCTGCCTTGAGAAGTCTGCCTTCCTCTCCACATCCTTAACCCTTCTAAATTGAACATCCTTACGATCTGCTAGTGAAAGCTGCCTTTCTTTTCACATCCTCAGCCCTTTTGGAATGAGGATCCTTAGAACCTGTCTTGCGAAGTCTGCCTTTCACTTCACATTCTCAGCCCTCTGAATTGAGCATCTTTACGACCTGTTTGCGAAATCTGCCTTCCTTTTCACATCCTCAGCCCTTCTGGATTGAGGATCCTTACGACCTAATAGTGAAAGCTGCCTTCTTTTTCACATCCTCATCCCTTAAAGATTGAGTATCCATACCACCTGCTAGCGAAAGCTGCCTTCCTCTTCATATTCTCTGCTCTTCTGGATTGAGGATCTTTACGACCTGCCTTGCGAAGTCTGCATTTCTCTTCACATTCTCAGCCCTCTGAATTGAGCATCCTTACGACTTGCTTGCGAAATCTGCCTTTCTCATCTTATCCTCAGGCCTTTTAGATTGAGCACCCTTAGGACCTACCAAACGAGCTTGGCATTCCTCTCTGCATCCTCCATCAGTGAACACAGCAGCTAGTCTGTCCTAGTAGGTTCCTAAATATTTAAAAACATCAGAATCCACTGTCTACAACGAGACTACAACAGTCATATACATGGTCTTGTTGTAGTTATTTTTAATCACCAGGCGCCAAACACTTTCAGCAAGTTATTTACTTTATGAACCCTATTCCGTGCAAAGATAATATAATTGTAGGTGAAGATATTAATAATGATAGAATGAGTTAATAATAACCCTTTACCACATCTAACGTTCCATCCTTCACTGTTTCATGCAGGAAAATCTCAAAGTGTGTGGACGACATTGGGCATCCGTGTTTAAGCACTTTAGTCGCATAGAAAGCTGGTGACAATCTCTTCACATTTTTTTTCCTCCTTAATTGTCACAGCGATACTGAGAACGTACGGCTTGTATCAGTGACTCACATATCTCTTAACCAGGACAATAAACGCATTATGTAGGCGTTTTCTCATGGCAGAACGTTTTTCAATGAGCTGGCGAAGCATGAAAATGTTCTCGGTGCATGACATATCAGCTGCCGGTTCTTCCGGCGCTACGAATTCCTGCTGAAGCTCCTTGCACAATAACTCCCGTATATTATTCACAAATAGATTTGTCAACTCTCATAAAAATGAAACTTATGTGCCCGGTTTTCATTTCCTCAGGTAAGAAAGATAATTAATAATGGAATTTCGACTGTTGTTTGAGTATCTGGTTTTCATAATTTATGAACCAATTTCGGTATTTAGTCAGTTCATTGCAACCCTTGAAAGAATATTTATTTTAGTTGAAATCGGATGGAGTGGCTTAGAAAGAAATTTAAGTTTAATGTTATAAAATCTTCGTTGCTAATTAAGTTGTAAAAAATTTATAGTGAATAATTGCGGAAATTTATAATTTTCCAAGTTTCTGGCAAACGTTTCCGTAAAATCGTGATACAGTTAAGGAATAAATTTACGATGCAACTAAGATTGGTGACAACTCCCCCACCCCCCACTCATTCTTCTCAGCCATTCTATAGCATAGCTCAGTAGACTCAATAATTACAATAATTACTCAAATTTCATTCAAATGAAAAACAAAATTCAGAAAAGCGCATTTTAGGTATCTGCACCATTTGGCACTGAAGAGTTCAATATTGCCATACAATAAAAAAAAAAAGACATGACATCAGGACCCAACAATAATACTATTAGCTTGATTAAAAATTTAATCTCTGAATGTAAAGCCATTATTCTTGAAGTTTTTAATATTCACAAAGGACTAATTTAAAGAAAATCATTTGTTCCTATTTCAGTTATCAGTTCCCTGTAAAAGTGTAAACTATTAGAAAAAATATATGAAATAGAATATGTTGGTATACAGGAAAACATAACTGCCCATTTGACTGGCAGAGTGGATTTAGAAAGAGTGGGAGAGCACATAAAAATCTTGTGTTCCTGGAAACATATCATTGAAAATTTTATGAAAAAATCATACATGAAGAAGACATATATTTGATTCACCAAAACGAAATGGAAAAGATAGTTACAACCTAAACTTAAAACAAAAAATGTTTGAGGATAGTCAATTCCAGGTAAGACATTATGAAATTGCTATCTAAACCCTTAGTAAAGTAGGATATAGCAGCAAAAGAAACTATTACTCAACCTTTTTTTTTTTTTTTTGGTTTTCTCTTTATAAATTCAATTTATATTCATCTTTAACGACACAAGGGAATCACCAACTTTGATTTCGTGTGCTGGACTTTTTGTCTCAAATGAAGGATACAACGTATATCCCCTTCAATCCTATCCCCGAGTGGTTTTCCACAAACGCGAGTTGATGTTGACAGAGAAATCCGAGAGGGAATGATCAGCAGACCGTTTTCCCGTCGGAGATAGGCTCGTCCAATTAACTTGTTTGTGGTCCTATTCATGCAGGGGGGAGTGGAGCCCCCATTCCTAGGGCCTGCCACTCATTAGCCGAGATGAGTAGCCCCATTCAGTGACGTCATACACCATCCTGATCAAAGAGGTCAGACAGAAAACCGCTCGCCACTAATGCGCCATCAAAGTCCTCTTTGGTCCATTGGCTTTCTTCTCCTTAAATGCTCATTGAGCTCCGGCCTACATTCATTCCTTTTGAACGAGCTGGCGCTCACTCAGTAGTCTCATTAACGTAAAAACCTCAATAAATCGCCAAACTATCAATTTGGGGTGAAGGTTTACGGATGAATATCCTCGAAGAACATTTGAGAATGGCAGTAACAGAGAGTGACAAAACGATGTTTATCCTCCTGGTTTCATTTAATCTTTAGGGAATACAAAATAACCGAGCTCGTCCTTAAAGAGTCCTTAACGCAGGACCATTTTCCCAACTGATCAGATTTCTTCCGTTTCCTTAGAGGTGAGCATCATTGTTGTAAATGTGACGTCACCTTAATCCTTTTTTTAATAGTTAATAAATTATACTTCAGTTATTTAAAATCAATGTAACATATATTGATACAAGAAACCCACGTTTGTTCTTATGTTTAAACGTTTTGGGTTATACATTATGTTTTGTTGTGAGTTTGTAATTAAAAATCATTACCAAACTACTAGTGCGTGTTGTAACAGTAAACGTAAATATTATCCATTACATTAGAGTATTTTGTAAAAATACTGTACGTTATAAACATTAGAGACATAAATTTTACATCTAGTAAAAAGTATAAACTTATTCGCATATCTTTCCGTTTCTAATAATATCTCCCTGGTATTAATAACCAAAGGTTGATACGCCATTAAGAAAAAAAAAACTTATTCGCAATTTAAATAAAACATCTGTATCGCGATCGCAAATTTTGACTTTACTCTTAAACTCTCCTCCTCTATCTACTTCAATAATATATTCATTTTTCGCTTATGATAGAAGTATCGTGGTGTCATTAGTCACCATATCTCCTTATTGGATTGTCATTTAACGTTATTTTTTTATTAATTTCTTCTTTGTTGCAATCAAATTACATAATGTTCTTACATTACCATAAATGTAATAAATAAATAATAATAAACAAAAAAATAAATGAAAAGAAAAAAAGAAGTACAGAAAGACTATACGGTTCCTACATTTTAAAAATAAATTGGCTAGGCGAAATAAAAACAATATTTTTCGTATTATAAATATTTTATTATATACTATAAAAAAAATGTTAGAAAATGACATATTTTATCAATTTTATTGTATATTATTTTAAATTATATGTTTTAAACTCATATTTTGAAGAATCTTCAATTTAGTCTTTATCTAAACCTATCTGACTCCTCAATTGACTTCGGTTACTAATGAACAAGAAACACACACACACATATATATTACCATATTAATTTTAGCTTTTTAGATGAACTTAATTACAGTTTTTAGTGTTGTATTGTGGAAGAATCAATCTGCGTTTGGAGATATACTTACACTTAAACATTTGTGTGTGAGTATGCTTATTGGAAAACACACAGCTCAGAAGGTAAAACCCACCGGGCACTGAAATCCACATTCCAGGTCGAATCGCCCAGCTGACCTGTCTGAAACTGGCAGTCAGCTCTGGATTCAGCTGACCGGCAGAGTATTCGCTCCTCAGGGGAAATTATTTTTTCAATCAAAAACGGTTTTAATTAAACACCCTTTGGTAGAGAAAAGCTGATTACTTTTAATAGAGGGTAGGCCCAGTTCACGTTGGAGTAATTCCACCTACCGCTTTTGTAGGGGGGCATGGCGGAGTATTTATTTATAATAACTTCCACAAAAGCACTCGCAAATTTGTTTATTTGAAGTATCTCATAGGTCATTTATTCTGCAGCAGATAAATTATAAATATGAAAGTATTTAATTTAACAGGAGATAAAATCTTTCTCACTTGGACAGATATATTTATATTGTATTAGTTGCTAGGATTCATTTATATTGATAAGTGAAATATCAATTAAATTCTTAATTTTTCTTAAGCAAAACTGATTTATTGGTTTTCGGAAGACACAAGCACAAATAATCATTTTTTTTTTTAGTATCTTTTCATTTATTTCATTATGTAAAAGAAACGACATTTGCTAAAAAGATTGTTCTATTGGGAGTGAAATACAATATCATGCGTTAGAGAAAGGCCAATGCCGCAAACCCAAAGAAATATTTTTAATAATAATAAAAATAATAGCAAATGAAAAATCCTCATGCAAGGAGAAACGGCCCATCAACCTCACTCCCAGTTAATTTAGGCATTAAAGCCCAGAAGATCGCGAGGACAACTCAGTCGTCAGAAAGGATTGTAAGTATTGGAGTTCGACGACAGGGATTGAGCATATGGATTAGAATGAAATTAGAGTTTACTGAGGAAGACCGTGAAGCGAGTGGAGATGAGATCTTAAAGGAAAGGGATATTGAAGTCTAATATAATAGAGTTAGAAAGATAAATTGGAACAATAACAATTAATTTTAGAATTTTGGATTGAAAGGATTCAACGTCCAGATTGGTCTTGGTAATGTCTTGTAGAGGGTCAGTTTGTTTTCTAATGCAAGCTGCGAGAGCGCAATTTATAAGGCTGTATAATTGTCCGTGGCATCTGTGGAACTCTTGGCAGTTGAATTTAGTATGTTCCAGTAAAGTCGTGAGTCAAGTTGAAACCCAAAGTAATTTGACTGAATCATAGAAAGGTATAGGAATGTTAATGTTTGTAACAATATCAGGAGAATCTTTTCTTAGTTGAAAATGTACTTTTACGCATTAGGACTCATTTATTTTAATTCCCCATTTACTGCACCACTGCTGAATAGCATCAAGGTGGTTTTATAAAATGTTAGAAGCGGTTTTGGAACCAGGATGGGAGGAAAGGATCGCTTTGTCATCAGCAAAGAGGGCTAAAAAAGGAATTAGGATGAGTAGGGATGTCTGCAGTATAAAGGATAAAAAGGATGGGTCCAAGCACACTTCCCTGTGGAACACCCGCTTTCACAGGGTAGTGTTCAGAGTAATCTGATCCTTGCCGGACCCTACGGTGTTATCTACGCATTTCCTTAGTTAGAAATTAACCTTGGCACATGTGGAACCTTTTATTTTGATCCTCCATATGCTGAATTACTTCTGAATAGCATCAAAGTAGATTTGTAAAATTAAGGAAGCGGTTCTGGAATTAGTACAGGTGAACTGGATAGCTTTTTGATCTGCAAACATGGTATTTGTTTGTATAGGGGTGTCTGTAATGTAAAGAATAAAAAGAGATGGTCCAAGCAAACTGCTTTGTGAAGCGTTCGCCTTTGAGTTATTTGACTTCTGCCGAACCCTAAACAAACGGTTGGAGAGATAACATTAAAGGATTAGGTATACGATACTTGGAAAGAAGGACTTGAGTTAATATACTCAATGCTATACTCGGTCAAATACTTAAATGACGTCTAAAAATACTCCAGGGCAGAAATCTTTTCGCTTAAGGAAAGAGGAAATGAAATCTACATCGCGAAATACCTACTGGACAAGAGAGTGCTTGGAAGGATAGCCGAACTGAATATTTTGAAGAATGTATAAGAAAAATAATCAAAGTGTTATTATCACTACCAATGAATATAGAACTATCATACCTTTTGTAATCCGTCTTCATTGGCTTCCGCAAACCATCTTCTGTTGGCGACGCTTTCAGACATTATCCATCCTCGTGGCCAAAAACATGTGTTCACTGTCGCTGTCTGTATTTGAATTGTCTGGAGTTGAATACAGACAGTGACAGTGAACACATGTATTCGGCCACGAGTATAGATAATGTCCGAAAGCACTCGTCAACAGAAGATGGTTTGCAGAAACCAATGATGTTAGATAACAGAAGGTTTGATAATGCGTAAGGAATTTATGAGGCGAGCTCCACTGCAGATGTTTCGCCAGAGAGGAAAAGGGGTCATTAGAATTTAAAGAGCTCTTGGTATTGCACTTAGGTGATAGATTTGTTAGGAGGGCAATATACTGCAGAAAGGGTGATCGGAGAGGTGTTGTATGGATGGACACAGAAGTAGATATAAGATATTCTATAGGAGTGGAAGGTACTATATGATGAGTAAGTGCGAATGTGAAGCACGGTTCCACCATGAGCTCGTTCTGGCCATCAGTTCTGTAATTAGTGCACCCTGCTATGTTGAGTTTTTATTTCTTCTACGTAGAATTTCAGTAAGTAAGAGTACGTCTATACCTTTATCTTCCCAAGTCAGTTTGAACTCGTTTGCTTGCACTTGTATAGCATTTGCGTTCCAAAGTAGGACCCAGCGTAAATTTGAAATATATTTAACAAATATGAGTGGGGGGTTAGGTATTTGCTGTAGGGGTGTTGGGGTGTACATATTTTCAACATTTCAAAGTGCATTGAGGGAGTTGGCTGTAAAGAATGGCAAAGTGTCTAAGAGCTGAAGTGAATCTTAATCATTTCAAGTGTGCATGTATGTCTATTTTACTTTTTGCCTAAACCAAAAACGTCGTGTAATGAAGGTCCTTTTCACAAAGTGTGTATATGTTGACATTCGTTAGTGATACACGACAATTAGTTTATATTTAAAATTTATTTTTAATTATAAATAGTGAAAATTTTTTCAAAATAACTTTTTTCCAGTTT